>MU262018.1:47500-50000 GCA_020310875.1 Ceratopteris richardii
TATCCACTTGACAGATGCCGCTTCTCATTTGTGTTTATTGTGCACTACATATTCTTGTAATATGAAGCTCATAGCACAACAAAACAAGGTGGCTATAGATGGTCATGTACGGGATTTGATCCTGCAACATCACCATCAGGATCCTCCATGATTAGCATGCATGCAAAAGGGCTCATGTCTGTTGTTGTAGACACTTTGGAAATAAAGATTTTTTGTTTATTAAAACAAGGAGATTAAATTCTTTAACACAAGCGGAGGCAAAAAGGGTTTGATCTAGCGACCTGATGTAGATGAGCAGACTACTGAACTTAAGCTACAACAATTTTTCAGATCAGTTATCGATCTATACTCATGCTCTAAATAAGGTATCACAGGCATCGGCTCTCTGAGAAATTTTTCTCATAAGTATAGAGAGCTCTTTGCTCTTAATTCTGTACTAAAAGAATAAATGGTCATGATGACAACCCGAAATCAAACTTGTTACCTTCGTACGTAGATGTTTTGATACAATATATCTATATCACATTGGATGATCGGAGGTCACCCATCCCAATATTGTTCTAGACCAAGCACACTTAACTGCGGAGTTTTGGTGGGATCAGGTGTATTAGTGCTGGTATGACCGCACCACTCATCCAAAGGGAGGCAAAGGGAAACACCACCTAAAGCCAAAGTGAACCAACATCGCATTGGAGCAAGGAAGATTGTGATTTTGATTTCATTTCTTTTCTATTGGAAAAAGACAATTCTCTTCAAAGTTTTGGAGAGATGTGAGCATGGCTTTGAAAGTTGGCTCTTCCCGAGGATTAAGGGAAGGACGTAGCTTAATTGGGAGAAAAGTATTTTCCAAAGTTAATGATTGGTTTGAATATTTGTTTTGCTCTATGTTTTCATGTAGGATGCATTATTATCATCGAGGTATAGAAGTAAACTTCATTCTTGATAACCTTGATGCAAATATTTGAAACCTACATGAAAGAGCATAAAGATATTAAAACACTCATTAAACACAAGCATAGACATGGATCTACAAAAAAATGTTGGTGCATTTATCCTTGTCAAAGAATGCTTTTATGCACAAAACATGTTTTCTTCTTGCTTTGAAAAGATAGTTAGTGCTCAAGTTTATGCACATGAACACTTATATCTTTTTAAAGGAAAGCTAGCAAGTAGAATGTTTGTGCATGAATGATTGGAAACGTGCATTTTCAAGCTCAAGAATTGCTTGATTTAGGTTTGATGCATGAAAGGAGAATGCAAACACGTGCATGCACTCACATGCATTTGCATGCAAGAACAGACATTTGCACATGCATGATTGTTGGTTAAGTAGTTGAAAACTTATATTTAGGACTTTTCTGAGGATGAGAAAAGTATGCTTGGCTTTGTTTAAGCTAATTAGAGCTTAAAGAAGAAACCCAAGTAATCTTTAGAAATCAAGATATTTTCCTAAAAGATAGTATCAAAGAAAACTTTAGGAATTAAGCTACTTCCTAAAGATAAGCCAACAAAGACAATATTCTGGTTAAGTATTTCATTGGATTAAAAAGAATTATCTTTTAAACAAGCAATAAAGCCTTAATTCTTGGTCTTGTCCAGAACCAAGAATTTCTTTTGAAGATCATTCTAGTAAAGGAAAATATTCCAAGATGAATCATTGGCTTAGTATTACTTGATTTCTTGACACGAGTCTAAAGTTTCTTAAAAGATAAAATCTCCCTAGATGTGAGACTGAAATCTTTCAAGTAAGTTTGATAGCAAGTAGTTCCCAGCAATTCCCAAACCTTTGTTATAGGTAATCTAGTCCAAATAGTCATATAACCTAAAGGTATATCATAGATTCTTAGCTTTGGAATGTGAGAAGCATCAGTATATGCTTGGACTAAAGTTTAGGAAAAGATCTCTAAAAAAGCCTGCAGGTAAGCAAAGAAGCTTTTGATAGTTCACGAGATCTTAAAGATAAAGACTAAGTCTTTATTCTAGTCGCAATATCAACAAGACTTGATCAAGCTTCGCCATGATTGTCCAAGAATGTGCGATTGGAACTACTCTATAGATTGCCCAAGTATTGGCAATCAAAATTCCTTTTGGTAATTATTCACTCAAGTTCCATTTATCTAATGGAAAAATGTGAAAAGAGTAAGTTGTTCCTAGTCTGAACAGAGGGATAAAATTCCAAGAATGTGGTCCGCAACCATGAAGACAGTACTTAAGTTTGTGGAAGGTAAAACATAATGTTTGCCTATCCTTAAAAGGATTTTGGTACAAATATAGAAAGCATGAGCAGATGCTGAGATTAAGCAGTAGAGAGATTTCTATAAAGTTTTGCCCAGGATAGGTACCTAAAGCATCAGTAAGAAAGGAATCTAAAGACAAGAAGTCAAAAGCTGTTGTCACTACAAATTATTCAAGGATAAACCAATTGAACTTGAATTTGTGAAAATTCAAGTACTTGGAATTTTGATTGGTTTTCATTTGAAAACCCTAGCAAAGAAGAATG
>MU262018.1:62500-75000 GCA_020310875.1 Ceratopteris richardii
TTGATAGTTGTTCCTGTCCAATTTATCAATAAATGAAGGAGAACCATCTCCCATTTTACCTTAGTTTGCTCTGATACCACTGTTGGGAAAGATGGATGGATGCTCCAAGAGATTGAGTAGGTACTGCTAAAACCTGCTTTGTACCAGCCCACTTTTGCTTCAGACTTGATAAGTGGACCTCCTTAGCTTTCCAATGACACCATAAAATGGCCTATGTAATTTGGAAGTGATGTGTGCAATGATTGAATCAAAACACATAACTTTGAAACTCACAATCTCAAGAAAACCTTCTATCTATGTCTTGACACCTGTTGAGTATTTTGCTCAGTATGACCAGCACAGTAGGAATTGGAAACATTCCTTTTAGAGATATCTAATTAGCTTAGCAAGCTAACTATTCCAAGTGGAATGATGTAAAAAGATGAACTATGCTAAGAGAAATCAATTTAGAAAATGAAGCTATACCCTCGATTTTTTGGGACTGTAGCAGACATTGACCAGTGATCACCTTGACGTGAATTTCTTTGAAATAGCTGAATAGAATCTCTTCAGACTTTGATAGTATGTAGAAAACTTTGAGCTGAATCAAACAAGCTTTGAATCACTAAATTTGATGGAGAAATGACTGCGATATGCACTTCACAAGTTGACAGACTTTTGAGTAGTATAACAGAGAACTCAGAAATGAACAATGTGAATGTATGTATTAATGAACACTTGTATACAAATCCATTGGCATGAAAATCATTGCCTAATGGTGTAGATAGGTGTGGGCTAGAGTGTAGGCCTCACACACACACTCCAAATCAGTAATGAGAAGCTCGGGAGTGATGATTTTCTACCCGCGACTTTTCCATGACCATTTTTATAGAGAATGAGTAAAAATTTGAATTCAAATTCAAACTTTTGGATCCCTATGATCAAGCTCCTATATCCTAGGAGATATTCCTTCAATCGAAGAGCTAACTTTTTCCACGAATCCTTTTGGTAGGTGATTACAAAAGATTCCAAGTCAATTTGACTTTTACAAGGAGATGAAGTGGTAATTAACCACTAGCACTAGTTCCTATGCTTCATCACATATGTAGGGTCTTCAAGATATCTTTCAAGCCAAATGTGTAGGCTTGTGATTTACACCAATAGTTTTATGGTCATCATCGGTAGGAGGGGCCCATCTACACGATCATCCTGAGGGAGATGGAAGCCCTCGGCAACAGTGTTTAGGGTGATGACAATATGCGGGTTAAGACATGTAAGCGGCCAACACATTTCTCTCGCAGGAGTATCGGCTATAGTAGAGATGATCTACGCAAAGAATGGATGACATTCCACCGAATGCCATGGCAATTCGGCGAATGCTAAAAGGCTGCGTGTTTGAAAAAACTCGCTCAAGTTAGGAGCGAGGCCAGCACGGAAGGTAGCGATATTGGCTAAAGCTTCCATGGCAAACAACAAGACACGAATAAAGGAAGACACAAACACATGAATACATGAATACATAGAGCGTAGAAACACAATAGCAGAAAAGAGAAGAAGATCGTGATTAAGTAAAAACACTGAACGGAAGCACGGGTAGAAGACACAATCATCACGGGTAGTGGTACTCAGAGGTGAAAACTTGCTATTCTTGGTTCATACACCTGTCCAGTGTTTTACATAATTCTCTAAGCACAGCAGCAAATAGCTCAATTCCTCTTGGGGAAGTCTAGTAAACTTAAAGAGCTAACTTTCAAGAGTAATCTCATCAAAAATAATGAACCACACACTGAGAATGAGTTTTAACAACTGATGACATCATCCCGATTTTCACGGGCTGCTATAGTTTGAGACGAGTGAGCAGAAAAATCAGCATAACTCAAAATCGAGGAATCCAATGATTATGAAAAATTGTATGGTTATACTTGACACTAAGCTGAATCCAACAAGATTTAAATAACTGAATTTGGGTAAGTAACCACTGAGAAACACCTATGACAAGATGCGTGAAAAAATCGGGTACCTGACAGAGAAGTGAAAATGCACAGACACTGTTCACTTCAACTGAACATAACTGAAGATTGCAACATCCAAATGACATGAAAATTTGTGAGCATATAGTAGACTTATAGAGCTAACTTTACCAAGTTAAATCACTGAAAATGATGCACCAAGCTCAGAGAAAGCATCTCTACAAGCTGACTCAGAAAAACTGAGAGTAATGGGAGTGAGTAGTACACTTCACAAGAACATGGAAAGATGAACTCAAATAATCATGAAAATGAAAGTATATTGCTTGTACAATACAATGACTTACTGATACATATGTGTGCCTTGTAATCACACCTTGATATGGCATAAAGCTCAGCTCTTGGAGGTCTTCACATAGGTCTCTCTAACCACGATTAAAACTGCCATCTATTTATAGTTGAGTTTGGGAGGCTAACTTCCCTCAATCACTCTCCAATCAATCAATGATTGATTTGATTCTCTACCTACCACAAATCACAAATTCGTGGCTCCCCTTTCCATTCTTCATCATGTGGACTCAACCACTTAAGATTCTCTTACTTTTACATTAAGTAAACTCTTCAAAAGTTACAAGAGGTAGTTCACAAGTGAACTTTACATAGTCTTCATTTTAAGGTTTTTTCTATGACTTTGTGGGACTCAAGCCAATACTTAGGCTTGTCATAGACTTGCTCCAACATCTATCTATCTATCTATCTATCTATCTATCTATCTATCTATCTATCTATCTATCTATCTATCTATCTATCTATCTATCTATCTATCTATCTATCTATCTATCTATCCATCCATCCATCCATCCATCCATCCATCCATCCATCCATGTATCTATCTATCTATCTATCTATCTATCTATCTATCTATCTATCTATCTATCTATCTATCTATCTATCTATCTATCTATCTATCTATCTATCTATCTATCTATCTATCTATCTATCTATATATCTAGCTATCTAACTATCTATCTATCTATCTAACTATCTATCTAACTATCTATCTATCTATCTATCTATCTATCTATCTATCTATCTATCTATCTATCTATCTATCTATCTATCTATCTATCTATCTATCTATCTATCTATCTATCTATCTATCTATCTATCTATCTATCTATCTATCTATCTATCTATCTATCTATCTATCTATCTATCTATGTATCTATCTATCTATCTATCTATCTATCTATCTATCTATCTCTCTGTATGTCTGTCTGTCTATCTATCTATCTATCTTTCTATCTATCTTTCTATCTATCTATCTATCTATCTATCTATCTATCTCACAAGTCTTAACATTTCCAACCTTAACTATTGAGTGCTTGGTGTCATCACCTGTTTGGACTTGATGCTTACCTTTTGGTTCCTCAAGATCAGAGAGTGGTGCTACATTGCCAGCCACATGATTTGAGCATCCTGAGTCAATGTAGAATAGGTGGTCATCATTTATACCTGATTTTGAAGTCATGTTCATGATCAGAAGAGATTCATCCTGCTCCTCTCTGTAGTTGTTGTAGTCCTTTCTGGATTTGAATCCTCCTTGGTAGTTTCCATTGTAATTATTGTTGTAATTGTTGTTGTAGTTGTTGTTGTAGCCGTGGTGATGGTTGAATCTACCTCTTGGCTGTGAGTATCCACCCCTTTGGTATCCTCTTCCTCTCTGATTCTTGTAATTCCTGAAACAGTCATCCGTAGTATGATTTGATAAACCACAAATGTTGCATGGTGAGGAGTTATAGGATCTCCCCCTACCTTGCTTACCTTCTTTGCCCCTTCCTCTTGATGATCTACCTCTCCCTGCACAGTTGGCTTGGGAGGTAGAGCCTTCATCTTCCACTTTCTTGCTCTTGCCTTTATCTTTAGACTTCTTATCAGTGTATAGGGAAGAAGAGTTATTACCTTTGGATGTATCTCCATTCTTTTTGAGCTTTGCTTCATGAGTAAACAATTGTCCCATGAGAGTTGTAAGATCTGGAATTTGCATGTCCATGTTAAGGTCCATGGTAGTGGTGAATCTTTCCCATTCGTCATCACCCTTGATCCCATTGATCACTTGCCTTACAATCTGCTCTTCTTCAATCTCTTCTCCTATTCTTGCTAGCTGATTTGCTACATCTTTAATTTTGGTCACAAATTCTTAAACAGTTTGCTTAGGTTGCTTCTTTAAAGTTGTGCATTCAATCCACAACTGATTTTTCCTAGCCCTTGTGTTGGAGGAAAAATAAGATGACAAGGTTTCCCAAGTCTCTTGGGATGTCTTACAATTTCTGATATGTGGCAAAAAAAAAATCAGAGATGGAGTTGAGTAAATAAGACCTTGCCAATGCATCCTTAGCACACCATGTGTTGAGCTTTTCATGTTCTTCCTTTGTTGGCAATCTTGTTGTTTTGAATGAGGGCAATTCCACATCTCTTGAGATGTATCCATAGAGACTCCTTCCCTGTAAGTAGGTCTTCATCCTTAGAGACCATGCTTGATAGTTGTTCCTGTCCAATTTATCAATAAATGAAGGAGAACCATCTCCCATTTTACCTTAGTTTGCTCTGATACCACTGTTGGGAAAGATGGATGGATGCTCCAAGAGATTGAGTAGGTACTGCTAAAACCTGCTTTGTACCAGCCCACTTTTGCTTCAGACTTGATAAGTGGACCTCCTTAGCTTTCCAATGACACCATAAAATGGCCTATGTAATTTGGAAGTGATGTGTGCAATGATTGAATCAAAACGCATAACTTTGAAACTCACAATCTCAAGAAAACCTTCTATTTATGTCTTGACACCTGCTGAGTATTTTGCTCAGTATGACCAGCACAGTAGGAATTGGAAACATTCCTTTTAGAGATATCTAGTTAGCTTAGCAAGCTAACTATTCCAAGTGGAATGATGTAAAAAGATGAACTATGCTAAGAGAAATCAATTTAGAAAATGAAGTTATACCCCCGATTTTTTGGGACTTTAGCAGACATTGACCAGTGATCACCTTGACGTGAATTTCTTTGAAATAGCTGAATAGAATCTCTTCAGACTTTGATAGTATGTAGAAAACTTTGAGCTGAATCAAACAAGCTTTGAATCACTAAATTTGATGGAGAAATGACTGCGATATGCACTTCACAAGTTGACAGACTTTTGAGTAGTATAACAGAGAACTCAGAAATGAACAATGTGAATGTATGTATTAATGAACACTTGTATACAAATCCATTGGCATGAAAATCATTGCCTAATGGTGTAGATAGGTGTGGGCTAGAGTGTAGGCCTCACACACACACTCCAAATCAGTAATGAGAAGCTCGGGAGTGATGATTTTCTACCCGCGACTTTTCCATGACCATTTTTATAGAGAATGAGTAAAAATTTGAATTCAAATTCAAACTTTTGGATCCCTATGATCAAGCTCCTATATCCTAGGAGATATTCCTTCAATCGAAGAGCTAACTTTTTCCACGAATCCTTTTGGTAGGTGATTACAAAAGATTCCAAGTCAATTTGACTTTTACAAGGAGATGAAGTGGTAATTAACCACTAGCACTAGTTCCTATGCTTCATCACATATGTAGGGTCTTCAAGATATCTTTCAAGCCAAATGTGTAGGCTTGTGATTTACACCAATAGTTTTATGGTCATCATCGGTAGGAGGGGCCCATCTACACGATCATCCTGAGGGAGATGGAAGCCCTCGGCAACAGTGTTTAGGGTGATGACAATATGCGTGTTAAGACATGTAAGCGGCCAACACATTTCTCTCGCAGGAGTATCGGCTATAGTAGAGATGATCTACGCAAATAATGGATGACATTCCACCGAATGCCATGGCAATTCGGCGAATGCTAAAAGGCTGCGTGTTTGAAAAAACTCGCTCAAGTTAGGAGCGAGGCCAGCACGGAAGGTAGCGATATTGGCTAAAGCTTCCATGGCAAACAACAAGACACGAATAAAGGAAGACACAAACACATGAATACATGAATACATAGAGCGTAGAAACACAATAGCAGAAAAGAGAAGAAGATCGTGATTAAGTAAAAACACTGAACGGAAGCACGGGTAGAAGACACAATCATCACTAGTTGTTGTGAATATGTATGCATAATGACGACATGCATGCATAAACGGAATCGCAGATGTGTAGTGCGGAAGCTAATCATGGTTAGGTAATATAATGAGAATTTTACTATGAGTCGATCAACAGGAAGGTGCGGAATGGAAAGAGACATCGGGCAAGAACAGTGACATAAACCGGGCGGAGAATAAAAATACCAATAAATCATCAAGATGAAGAAGCTGTGGGATAATAGGGATAAAGCTTAGATCCATTTATGGATTTAGGTAGAAGAGTACCAGTTAAAGTGGATAATCAAAACATAGCGGGTCCAACCTGATCTTCAATACGCTAAGGATCAAACCACCAAACTTTGAACTTGTGCACTAAACAATTAGACTTAGCATTATAGAACAGAACTAATTGTCCTTCGGTAAAAAAAAGAGTGCAGAGAAATCGATCATGTGTCTTGGCTTCGCGCAGTTGCACTTCTTCCAGCATTAGAAAACTTTCCAAGCATTGATCCTCTAAGGACCGCAACACATCCAACCGGAAAGGAAAGGATTCCTCCGATAATAGCTTATGGTCGAGTGCCACCGCTAGGCTAGGTACCATATGAGATGCTGACTTTCATAATTACGCGCTAATACAGGTCACCATATGAGTACAGAACTTTCCATAATGCGCCAAAAATTGGCTTTGGTAAGAAGATATCATATGAATTCTCCAGAGTACCCGATCAGGAAACGAATATGATATATGGATGGGCCTACAACGGCCCAGAAGGCCTGATCACAAGCTGAGCACGTGGATCCTTGTGTAAGCTTTCCATGTTTCACCCAAAAAAGAGTATGTTAGATTAACAGAAGAACTAGAGCCCATTGGATGCTTTAACGAATATTGGTTAATACACTATAGACCGAATGAATTAGCTTGGAGGGTTCTGATACGTTCTTTTAAATTCATGAGCATAGTCGTCCTAGGGTCCAAACAAGGACCCCAAGATCACGGACATGAGCGTGGCGGAACACAATAGGAACTGTGACTCCATGAGGCAATCCTACGACCGTATATCATGGAATTCCTTTGAGAAGAGTTCCTTTGAGCTGTCCAGCATAAAGAAGTCGGAGAAAATAATGGACGTGACGTCATTCTTGCAATTTTAAAGAACCCATCTGGTACAGCTATTGACTTATCGAACATTTGCAAGAGAGTGTTGGGACTCTATATTCTGTATATTGAGCTTCTATAAACACAAAATAGTCTTCTAAAGACTGGAGCCCATCACATTCCTTAAATTAGTAAGAGGTCTCAGAAAACACTGGATACATTCTCCCTTCCCTATTTCTCGGCCTTGAATCTAGGATATATGAATGCAAGTTAATATCTTTAAGAAGACGTGTGTCAAGATGAACATTTCTTCTTTTGCCAATCACCTCGCCCAGATACTGCAAACAATGCAATGAGAGTTTCTGAGTTTCCTGTAGAGCTAATTTCAAATAAACCAATATATGCGATGATTGGTATATATATATATATATATATATATATATATATATATATATATATATATATATATATATATATATATATATATATATATATATATATATATATATATATATATGTATGTGTGTGTGTCTTTGTGTGCGTGTAATTGCAGTATAGATACATATCTATTAAGCAGGCATCCATCGAACTGTCCAAATAGTGTAATAAGAAAGAAAATTAGAAGGAAGTCGCCTTAGCAATGATCGAAGCATACCAGTTCTCGGAGCTTTCACTAGGAATTACGAGAGTACATGTTCTATATCTGAATGTGCTTCAATTGCAAAATATAAATCTGCAGCATGACGCTTTTGGCGCATCTCGAGCATTTCGACGTGAGATGCTGACTTTCATAATTACGCGCTAATACAGGTCACCATATGAGTACAAAACTTTCCATAATGCGCCAAAAATTGCCTTTGGTAAGAAGATATCTCCAGAGTACGCGATCGTGAAACGAATATGATATATGGATAGGCCTACAACGGCCCAGAAGGCCCGATCACAAGCTGAGCGTGTGGATCCTTGTGTAAGCTTTCCATGTTTCACCCAAAAAAGAGTATGTTAGATTAATAGAAGAACTAGAGCCCATTGGATGCTTTAACGAATATTGGTTAATACACTATAGACCGAATGAATTAGCTTGGAGGGTTCTGATACGTTCTCTTAGATTCATGAGCATAGTCGCCCTAGGTCCAAACGATGACCCCAAGATCACGGACTTGAGCGTGGCGGAACACAATAGGAAGTGTGACTCCATGAGGCAATCCTACGACCGTATATTTGATTTGGATATGTGAATCCTACAATCCTACAAATAGAGCTAACTATTATGAAGCTATCCCACCCACTTGATTGGATATGTGAATGCTTTTGGACAAACAATTATCTCCTAGTTGTTGTTAGGTCGATTTCAATGATGTAGGGATTGAACGAAGATTCTTGAATCAATAAGCTTTGCTCCATGAAAGCACTTCGTTCTTTGGGGTGACATTGAGTTTTTGTTGATTCATTGAGTGCCTACTCAAGGCATAGTGCCCCTGGGATCCCCATATCCCATAGAGCAAGGATGCAATGGCTTGGAGGGATAACAACATTAAGAATTTGAAAATTTTAAAAGACCTATGATTTAGACGGAGACCATTGATTAAGAGAGAGTTTCATAGTAGGTTAGTGACTTATTCATCTCCATCATTGGCCGTCCAATTGCTTTTAATTTCTTTGTCTCACAAGATGAAAATCCTATGGTGTCTGAAAGGAGGGGGCTTATTACAGCTACACATTCTTCTACCTAGTATGGTGAGGGATTTTGGAATTGACCATTCTTTTAGATGGTCATAGAAATTGGTGGAAGATCTTTCTTTCCCTCTTATGGCATTCCATAAGCTAGAATAGCAACCAATCACTTCTCGGACTAATGCTTGCTTCCAATCGATTTGACTTTGTAAACTCAAAATTTTGGTAAGCGTTTGTCAAACTAAGCAAGTCCTTGGGCATGAAAAGAAGACGCAACCAAGGTCTTCTATACTCAAATGTAGTGCGTATAGGTTTGAGGGGTCCCATGAATCTCATTATCTTCGACATTGTTCCAAATTTTATGGTGGAGAATATTGCCACACAAGTATCAATTGTTTGTTCTCAACTAGAGCTTCCAAGAGGTCCTTAAATTTAAATTTCCATCTGATACACGGCGAGTTGAGACACCATCTCGTGTAAAGGGAAATTGTGCGCAAGCATGACCACCGCTAAAAAGTCGGAAACAAATAATGGACGTGAGTCATGTGACGTAGTTCTCGCAATCTCAAAGAACCCATCTGTACAGGTATTGACTTATCGAACATTTGCAAGAGAGTCTTGGGATTCTATATTCAGTATACTGAACTTCTATGTGCACAAAATCATCTTTTCAAGACTGGAGCCCATTACATTCCTTAAATTAGTACGAGATCTCAAGAAATGTTGGATTCATTCTCCTTCCCTATTTCTTGACCTCGAATTCAGGATATACGAATGTAATTTAATATCTTTTAAGAAGATGTTTGTAAAGCACAACATTTATGTTCATGTCGGGCAGGGAGTTGGTTGAGCTTTGGTCTCTTGAGGCAGAGGTCTAGGGTTCAAGTCCTGGGCTGGACATGTATGGCTTTGTTCAGTTAAACCAGTTGTAATGTTGTAACCTTGTCTAACCTCTCCTTTGTGGGACAGAGTCCCGCGGGTACTATGCCCATTCCCTTATAGAGTTGCACTTTCAAAGTTAAAGCTTAGGAAAGTAGGCTTTGGCTGAAGCTCCATTTCAGAAGACAAAAGCAGAACATTTCT
This sequence comes from Ceratopteris richardii, assembly GCA_020310875.1. Classification (NCBI taxonomy): domain Eukaryota; kingdom Viridiplantae; phylum Streptophyta; class Polypodiopsida; order Polypodiales; family Pteridaceae; genus Ceratopteris; species Ceratopteris richardii. The sequence goes on from MU262018.1 coordinate 72,418, forward strand.
TCCTTTGCCAATCACCTCGTGCACATATTGCAAACAATTCTTTTAGATTTGCAGAGTTTCTTGTAGACCTAATTTCAAATAAGCCAATGTATGGGATATATATATATATATATATATATATATATATATATATATATATATATATATATATATATATATATATATATATATATATATATATATATATATATATATATATATATATATCGCATACATTGGCTCATTTGTTACGCAGGCATCCTTCGAACTCTGCAAATAGTGCAATGAGAAAGAAAATTAGAAGGAAGTCGCCTTAGTGATGATCGAAGCATACCAGTTCTCGCAGCTTTCACTAGGAATAACATTGCTGATTACGACAGTACATGCTCTATATCAAAATTTGCTTCAATTGCAAAATAAATCTGGAGCATTTCGACGTCACATGCTGACTTTCGTAATTACGCGCTAATACAAGTCACCATATGAGTATAGCACCTTCTATATTGCGCCAAAAACTGCCTTTCGTAAGAAGAAATCATATGGATTGTCCAGAGTACATGATCCGGAATTGAACATTGAAATTAAAGGCGCTCTCTCAATCTCAAGCAACTTATCAGGTGTAGACATTGATGTATGCAAACAACTTCGAGAGAGAGACATTGATGTATTTATTCTACTCAGATTTTAGATATAGAGAAGTTCTGTTTCAAGTGGAGAGCCCATTACATTCCTCAAAATAGCAAAGAATCTCAGGAGACATCGGATTTATTCTGACTGGCGGATGTCCAGATCTTGATTTTGGGACACCGGAATGTAACTGAGGATGTTTCAAAAGACGCTTCCGAGTAACTGTTATAAAGCTATCCCATCCACTTGGTTGGATATGTTGTTGTTAGGTCGATTTCAATCATGTAGCGATTCTTTAAAAGATTCCTGAGTGAATAGGCTTTTCTTCATAAAAGCACTTCATTCTTTGGGGGTGAAATTGGGATTTTGTTGATTCATTGAGTGCGTACTCATATCTAGCCAGGCGACGGCCTACAGCCATTGAAGTTTCACGAAAATATTTCTGAACCTGAGTTTAAAGCAAATACAATAGTTATTTGAGATTAAACGCCAACTGTGCCATGGAAGTAGAGGCTCAATGCATGCATATTATAAAGTCTCTGTATAATAGAAAAACCCAAAAGAGATCATGTGGACCCGCTCCATTGTAAGAGTTCAAGGCAAAACGTCTATGGAAGGGTTATTTCGTTTTACTCATTAGTTTGAAGCTTGAACATGCCGCTTGATAAAAGATTTTGATCTAACTATCATTGCGTTGGGCTAGAAATTTGAAATATTTTGATATTATTAAATAGCGAATTATTGGTTAACGCCTTTCCAACTTCGTGTGAGCTAGGAAATATGTTGAAAATCATTTCTTATTCTTTATTTTATATAGCATATAAAAAATTTTACAATAAATTGTTGATATATTTTTTTGCAATGAAGTGCTTGTGTCTAGCATTGCGATCCAAACAAGAGAAGGAAAATTTTAGGTTAAGTTACTTGGTTCAAACCAGCTTACGTTGGACTTTTGCAAAAGGAATCAGATATCGTATCTGAGTGAATTCCAAAAGATTTGGGAAGTAGAAAGAAACAACTAAAATTCTATACAACCAATTCAAAATTCTAAGAGATATTCTTGCTATGGGCCAAATTCTAGATGACTTAGGACTTTAACTTCTCAAAGAAGCATTTTTTCTATATTTAAGAGAAACAAGCTGGATTGCCAAAAAGATTCAGTGCAAATTTAAAACACCATCCATCCACAAGATACTAGTATGGTATCCAACATAAATGGGTCAACCTAGTGATGTTCTATTCATGATTTTTTACTCAAATAATGCCTTACTTGAGACTAAGCTCATGCCTATATTCAATCTTCATGATTGCTTACTAGAATACAATTCTTGTGCATTGCTTTGAGTAAGAAGATTGAATTTACCAAGCTACACTTTGAACTTTTTGCTTAACTTATCAGTCTATTCCTTAGTTAAAAGTATCATTTCAATGTCAAAGTCCTACTTGTTGAAATATTTTTAAATATTTGTAGATCAACACTTTATCTTGAACTGTTTCTTTATTGCTTTTATTTGAAAAAGAAGATCTTGGAAGTTACTTAGTTCATATGTTCTACTTCCTTGATCTTGAAGTATCTTGAAATATCTTGAGATACTACTTTTATCCTCTTCGAATTTAAACTCCTTCTTCAAAGTTTCAATTCCCTTGAGGATCAAACCTACCTTCAAGATCCAATCTAGGGCTAAAAGAGAATTATCATCCATATTTAGATGTCCCATATCATCTTTCCCATATTCAGAATGATGTGTGGGTGATAGTTATCCTAAAGTCTAAACATATCTCCATAGAGTACCTTTTTAGTTCAACTCTTAAAATAATTTTGAAGTTTTAGGGATTACCTCTAACTTGATATTCTAGGTTTTGATTCCTTCACATGATCGTCTCATAGTCACTTGCTTTACCTTCAAAAATTGAAAACCTCTTGAATGAAAACCAATCAAAATTCCAACTACTTGAATTTTCAAAGATTCAAGTTCA
>MU262018.1:80000-81052 GCA_020310875.1 Ceratopteris richardii
AGCTAACTTTACCAAGTTAAATCACTAAAAATGATGCACCAAGCTCAGAGAAAGCATCTCTGCAAGCTGACTGCGAAAAACTGAGAGTAATGGCAGTGAGTAGTACACTTCTCAAGAACATGGAAAGATGAACTCAAATAATGATGAAAATGAAAGTATATTGCTTGTACAATACAATGACTTATTGATAACATATGTGTGCTTTGTAATCACACCTTGATATGCATAAAGCTCAGCTCTTGGAGTCTTCACATAGGTCTCTCTAACCACGATTAAAACTGCCATCTATTTATAGTTGAGTTTGGGAGGCTAACTTCCCTCAATCACTCTCCAATCAATCAATGATTGATTTGATTCTCTACCTACCACAAATCACAAATTCGTGGCTCCTCTTTCCATTCTTGATCATGTGGACTCAACCACTTAAGATTCTCTTACTTTTACATTAAGTAAACTCTTCAAAAGTTACAAGAGGTAGTTCACAAGTGAACTTTACATAGTCTTCATTTTGAGGCTTTTTCTATGACTTTGTGGGACTCAAGACAATACTTAGGCTTGTCATAGACTTGCTCCAACAACTCCCCCTCAAGCCAAGTATGCTTGAGGTCTTCAATCTTCCAAGATTACTTGCAAACCTATCATAGCCTTGAATTTGCAAAGCTTTGTACCATCCAATGCTTTGGTTAGAGTATCTGCACATTGTTGATGAGTGGACACATATGATATTTGAATCTCTTTGCTTAGAACCTTTTCTCGTACATAGTGATAATGAACTTCAATATGTTTAGTCCTTGCATGAAAAATAGGATTAGCAGCCAAATGAATAGAACTCATATTCTCACCAAAAATAGTTGGAGTTCCAAACTCCAATCCAACATCTTTGAATAATGTCTTCATCCACATAGCTTCCTGAGTAGCAATGGCAAGACCTCTATATTCAGCTTCAGTAGAAGAGAGAGCTGTGGGTTGCTTCTTGGATGACCATGAAATTAGCTTTGAACCTGCAAAGGTAAGATAACCTGAAGTGCTCCTATCTTCCTTGGAGCCAGCCC
>MU262019.1:0-60000 GCA_020310875.1 Ceratopteris richardii
TGTCGGTATGAGCATCGGTATAAGCGTCGGTAATTTACTGGAACTACCGACGCGTATACGGACGCCCATACCGGCGGCGAGTTTTAAACATACCGCAAACCCGAGAACAAAACTTCACATTTTTCTGCATGTTTGAATACTGTTGGTCTTCTGTCAAACTTGTGCACGCAAACCGAATTGCGACCTGCATTGTCTTGTGCACACACACACACACACACAGATCTCTTTCTCTAGACACACACACTCTCTCTCGGCTTAGATCTCACATCTTGGTAAGTTCTCCGTGTACTATTAGCATTTGTGTTTCTCTATGCTTTAGGTTTTATAATTTCTCTTTTCTTCGATTTTGCAGAAGTTCTTTGGCATTCATTGTTTGAATTGGACGATAGACGACATACATTACGCTTTGACGACAACGATCCAAAAGAGGGGCATAATTATAAGTGATTGTTTTATTCTCTATTGACAGAGAGAGAAGGAGAGAGAGAGAGAGAGAGAGAGAGAGAGAGAGAGAGAGAGAGAGAGAGAGAAAGAGAGAGAGAGAGAGAGAAGAGAGAGAGAGTGAGAGATAAAGAATAATGAAAGAAAGAAAGATAGAGATAGGAAAATAGAGCATACATACACACACATACAAACACATTTACACACATACATGTACACACATGCATACATACACACATACATGTACACACATGCATGCTTACATACACACACCTATACACACATGCATGCTTACATACACACACAAATATACACACATGGATGCATACACACACATATAAATTTACACACATGCATACATACACACACATGCATACACACATACATACACACACATATATACACATATGCATACATACACATACACACACACATATACACACATACATACACACACACATATATACACACATATACATACATGGATGCATACATACACACACATATACACACATGCATGCATACACACATATACACATATACACACATGCATACATACACACACATGCATACACACATACATACACACACATATATACACATATGCATACATACACATACACACACACATATACACACATACATTATATACACACATATACATTCACACACACACATATACACACATGCATGTATACATAAACACATATACACACATGCATGTATACATACACACACATACACATACACACACATGTATACACATGCATACACATACACACACATGCATGCATACATACACACGTACACACACATGCACACACATGCATGCATGTACACATACACACACATGTATACACATGCATACATACACACGCACACATGTACACATGCATACATACACACACATATATACACACATGCATACATACACACATATAATCCTATTTTTATTTTGAAGTTTTTCTTTTACATCCAATATATAAAAATAGGATTAATAGGGTTTTTACACTATTTACACATACATACACATACACATATAATATATATATACATGTATACACATGTTTACAAAAAATATACATATTTTAGGTCTAGATATTTAAGATTAGGGTTTTAGGGGTTAGGCATACATATCACTCAATTATATTTATATTAAGAAAAAATATAGAGTAAAATAAGAAAAAAAATCTGAATATATAAATAAATATATATATAAAATATGATTAGGGTATTAGGATTAGGGGTTTAGATTTTTATTGGTGGTTAAGTATTTAGGTTTTAGTATTTCATATTTAAGTCTAAATCTTTAAGATTAGGGTTTTAGGGTTTTAACACCTACATAACATATATACACACATACACATACAGATATAATACATATATACATGTAGATACACATGCATACAAAATATACATATTTTAGATCTAGAATTTTAAGATTAGGGTTCTAATTAAATATATATAATTAAATATATAAAATAGGATTAGGGTTTTTATGCTATTTACACATATAATATATATATACATGTATATACACATGTATACAGAAATATACATATTTTAGGTCTAGATATTTTAGATTAGAGTTTTAGGGTTTAAGCATACATATCACTCAATTATATTTATATTAAGAAAAAATATAGAGAAAAATAAGAAAAAAAAATCTGAATATAAAAATAAATATATATATAAAATATGATTAGGGTTTTAGGATTAGGGGTTTAGATTTTGATAGGTGTTTAAGTATTTAAGTTTTAGTATTTCAGATTTAAGTCTAAGTCTTTCTGATTAGGGTTTTAGGGTTTTAATACGTAGATAACATATATACACAAACACACATATACATATAATAAATACATACATGTAGATACACATGCATACAAAAATATACATATTTAAGATTTAAATCTTTAAGATTAGGGTTTTAGGGTTTTAACACCTACATAACATATATGCACACATACACATGCACATATCATACATATATACATGTATATACATATGTATACAGAAATATACATATTTTAGGTCTAGAATCTTTAAGATTAGGGTTTTAGGGTTTAGACATACATATAACTCAATTATATTTATATTAAGGAAAAATATAGAGAAAAATAAGAAAAAAAATCTGAATATATAAATAAATATATATATAAAATATGATTAGGGTTTTAGGATTAGGGGTTTAGATTTTTATTGGTGGTTAAGTATTTAGGTTTTAGTATTTTTTATTTAAGTCTAAATCTTTAAGATTAGGGTTTTAGGGTTTTAACACCTACATAACATATATACACACATACACATACAACATATAATACATATATACATGTAGATACACATGCATACAAAAATATACATATTTTAGATCTAGAATTTTAAGATTAGGGTTTTAATTAAATATATGTAATTAAATATATAAAATAGGATTACGTAAGAGAAAAATCTGAATATATAAATAAATATATATATAAATAGGATAATTATATACACAAATAAATATAAAAAGAATTAGTGTTTTAAATAACTTAATTAAATATATATAATTAAATATATAAAATTAAATATATAAAAATACGATTACATAATGAAAAAATCTGAATATATAAATAAATATATATATAAAATAGGATAATTATATAGATAAATAAATATAAAAAGAACTAGTGTTTTAAAAATTTTAATTAAATATTTATAATTAAATATATAAAAATAGGATTAAGTAAGGAGAAAATCTGAATATATAAATAATATATATATATATATAAGGTAGGATAATTATATAGATTATCTAGGTCATTTGGATTAGGGTTTTTGGATTTTAACACCTACATAACATATATACACACATACACATACACATATAATACATATATACATGTATATACACATTTGTATAGAAATATACACAATTTAGGACTAGATCTTTAAAATTAGGGTTTTAGGGTTTAGGCATACATATAACTCAATTAAGAGGAAAAAAATCTGAATAAATAAATAAATATATATATAAAATAGGATCAATCAAGAAAAACTCCGAATATATAGATAAATAGAATAACTATATAGATTAGGGTTTTAAAATTAGGGTTTTAAGTTTCTTTAGGTATTTAAGTATTTAAGTTTAGTATTTCAAACTTAAGTCTTTAAGAGTTAGATTTTTAGGTTTAATAAGAAAACAAATGTTCTAAAATGTCCATATTGTAGCAGATGGCTTCTTTGGATCCTGAAGAGAGAAAAGCATGTCCTTGCACACAGTGCAAGTATCAAATTTATTAGAAATGACGAATTTGTACTGCACATGTTAGAGAGCATGGAGCCTTTGATAGGAGTCGACTGGAAAACCTACGTTATCATTCGCATGGTCCCCCAGGTGAGCAGATGGACCCAAACTATATTGCACCGGTAACCTCTCGTGGACAAAAGAGAGCAAAAAAGGACTTAGACGTACAAGCAAGCACTAATAATATTACACAGAATGAACATATGGAAGAGATGCTTGAAGCATTTTATGAGATGGACGAAGATCATGATGGTGAAGAAGGTGTCGAGATGGACACAACAGAAATTCCACGATCAAAAGTTGATGAAGAATATGAAAACATGCAAAGATTAGCTCGTTTACCACTTTACAATGGAGCAAAGATATCTGTACTACGTGCTTCACTCACGATGCTCAATCTGCAATCCATTTATGGATGGTCAGAATTATTAGTTCTTATTGTACTAGGTAAGTATAAGGTAAAAAACATGGATGTATATCTTGCACCACTTGTGGAAGAACTACACATTTTATGGGATGGGATTACTGTGCGTGACATGTCTTAACCTATAAGAAGACGAGACGTGCGAGTGCAAGGCATACTTATGTGGACAATGCATGATTGGCCTGGTTATTGTGAATTCAGGTTTATCGATTTCAGGTTACCATGCTTGTCCTTTATGCGGACCACGACTCGAAGCACGCTATTCCAAAGCACTACGTAAAACTGTCTATGAAGGACATCATAGATATTTTCCTGATGGACATGTTTTACATGAAGGACAAATTGGTCGACAAGCGCAACACCAAATGAAAGCTAGCGATTGGAAACAACTGTGGGATTCAGAAAATCCAGTTGTTGGCATGAAACGGTTGTCCATTTTTCATGAACTCCCTTATTGGAGTGAATTGGTGATCAATCATTTGGTAGACCCGATGCATATTTTTAAGAATGTGGGAGAGATTCTTTGGAAAAATTTGATCGGAAAGAAAGAAAGCAAAGCACAAAGGGAGGACTTAGAAGAGCCAGGTCGTATGCAAGAGTTGTGGGCAATTACTAAGCCCAACAGAATAGTATCGTTACCAAGAGCTCCTTGGGTGCTTCGTAGGATGGAAGAGCAACAAGTGAAGAAAACAATTTCAGAGTTTCGTACACCTACTGGATGCATCAGGTGTTTAAAGACTGCTTTCACACGAAACGACAATCTTGCAGGACTCAAGTCTCATGATTGGCACAAGTTTTTGCAGTTTGTGCTCCTTGTAGCCCTAAAAGATTGTCTTTCAGAGGATATACGAAAAACCATTTATAAAATTATTTCTTATGTATGGTGGATATCTTCTAAAGAGATAAATAGAGATAGCATAGAGAGTGCGAAACTCAATGCTATCGAGGTTGTTTGTATGGTAGAGAAATACTTTCCCACAAGTATTCTCACTATTCAACTTCATTTACTGGTTCATGTGGTAGATGAATTTGCAATAGCAGGAACCGTCCATAGTCCATGGATGTTCTTCTTAGAGCGCTTTATGAAGACATTAAAAGGGTTTGTTCGATAGAGAGCATGTCTAGAGGGTAGCATGGCAGAGGGATGGCTTGTACAAGAATCTCTTGTATTCGTAGCTGAGTTTCTACTTATATCGGATCCCGAAATGCCTCGCTTATGGAGCGATGATGAAGATGTTCATCTCGTAGGCGATGAACCACAAGGTAAAGGATTGCAAAGAAAAATGGACGCAGCTTTCAGAGAGAAGGCAATGAAGTTTTGCATAGTTAACTCTGAGCCTATGCAAAAGTGGTTAGAAAGATATGAACTTGCCAAGGAAACTAACGCAAAGGAAGATCTCAGTTTCAAGAAATCGTTCCACTCGATTTTTGCCTCTTCCAAAAAATCTTCGACCTCTCCCACCTTTTCCAACGACCAGGTGGCTAGATACAACGGTTTCACAAGCAAAGGCAGCAGGTGAAGATATCTCTCAAGAAGAAGAAGAACACGCAAAAGGATGTGATTGGGAGTATATTAAATACGATGCACTATGGTCTCATGGGTGACACTTTCGAATCGCACGAATCGATCAAAATAGGTCTACTTTTGATAGTGGAGTGATGGTGAATTTTTTGCAAAAAAGTAGAGCGAGTGCAAGAGATGATAACGCTCTAGAAGGTGAGTTAGATTATTGTGGTGTGATCCAAGACATATTGAAACTATCTTTCAAAAAGTTTGATTACTTTGTTTTTTATGTGAAATGGTTCAAAGTAGTCACCTCTGGAAGAAATGCAACAGTGAGACGGGATAAGAGCGGTTTGCTTCAAATCCACTCCACGAGATTATGGACAAATGAAAGGGATACATTTGTACTTCCTGAACACTGTGAGCAAGTTGTTTTTATACCAGATTCAAAAGACCCAGAGTGGCTATTTGTTTTACAAGTCGCTCCACGTAGTAGACAAATTTTTGAAAACATAGATGTACAAGAAAGTCCATCTCTAGTGGACTCAGAGATTCATTCGATAGTCGAGGAGGAAGAGATCATTGTTCAAGAAGAAGAGGTCATTGAAGAAGAGGTCATTGTTCGAGAAGACGAAGCAATAGACGATGATCGGGAGGAAACCAGCATAGCAAGCGATTTAGAGCCATCCATATAGAGATAGATATTCTCGGTGCATCAGATCTTCAAGAGGATGCTAGAATAGAGGACTTTTGAATAAAACACTTGTACGTACTAATTTTTGTTTTTTTTTTAATTCTTATATTACTTTTTTTATCGCATGCTAATTATTTGAGTTCTTTTATTACAGAGCACGATGGGAGACAGTCCTCCAGTCACTCCACATTCCATGACAAAGGAGCAGTTTTTGGAGTTCATCTCTCAGGTTCCTCCTGCGTATATGGCCGTTGCATCACAATATTGGATCGCTCGTGGTAGCACTCCTCCCGGCCTCACTCCTGTCGGCCTTACTCTTGCCGGCCTCACTCCACCTGGCCTCACTCCTGCCGGTGTCACTCCCGCCAGTATCACTCCTGACGGTGTCACTCCTACGGGTGGTGCTACTCCCGTAGGAGTTATGTCTCCTAGCTTTCTGACTCCACCACGACCATCTTTGCAGCCATCTCCTACTGGGTCTACTAGTAGACATGTGCGTTCAACACCTCAGCACAATATAGGTTCTCGCCCGTCTCGTAGATCGAGGTCATGCTTTGGAGCAAGAGAATCTAGGAGTGGATCTACAGGTAGATCTGGAGGTAGAGGAGGCGGTTGTTGTGGAGGCAGTGCAACGGACATTGTGTCGCCAGCTTCTACTCCTAGGACGAGTACCTCAGATGTAGGTATGCCACACAATACACCACGTGGAATACCACGTACACCTTGGGGTGCTCATGACCATGATGACTCCAAGGTGTATAGTATCCGAGATGGAGCTCCGGTGATGGATGCGGCTGGCAAAGCAATGCGTGCACACATACGACAGCTTTGCTCCATCCAGCTTGGACACTTCATCATGCTGAAATGGAGTGAACAGGATAAAGATTGGAAGAATTATATCACACAGACGATTTACCAGGAGTTCCGACCAACCGATGGACAGTCTATTGTGAGTTCAGATTGGATTCTGCACACCGCACGTGAGGTCATGTCCCATCGACGATCCGAGGCACGTGATGCATTCAGAGAAGGCTTACCAAAGCCTGTATGGTTAGATGCTGAAGAGTGGGACATGATTCATGACGAGCAGCAACAGACTCCTGATCGATATCGCCAGCAGCAAAATGCCGCAACCACACGTTTAGATACGATTGGACCGTCACATTTGGGTAGCGGTGGATATGACACGATGTGTCATGAGTTTGTAAGTACCATTTCATTTATTGAATTTATTTGTGTTAAATTTCTCATGTATGTTTCTCTAATCTTTTTATATTTGTTTCAGGAGCTGGCAATGGATCGTCCTCCAACACGAACGGAGGAATCTTACGGATATAGTCATGGGTTGACTACACTATTGCAGGACTTGGAGGGATGCGGTGCGGTAGTTTCATGGGAGCATTTGCAATGAGGTAATTAATTTATAAACTTGGTTTTTACTTGTTGTTTGTAATTTTCATGTGAATTTATCTCATTTCATTAATGTTCTTTGTTGCAACACTGTTGATATGGAACGTTCTTTGCATGTGTATGGCAGTGGAAGACCAATATTTTGTATTTGATTTTCATATGGCAATACATTGCTTTGCCACATTTTGTAAAAGCATCATATATGACACTGGTTTGCCACACTCTTGTACATGCTTCATTATTGAAATATATAACTTCTTTTGTACATGGTTCATACTTCATTCTGATTATCTCTTTTGTGTCCAATAATACTCTGTTTCACGAAATCATATTTTGGTTGTCATTAGAGTACACATCACATGTACTCGGTTTTTTTTTGGGCAAAGTGTATTGTCTTTTGTTAAGCAACATCATGGTAATGTTGTTGTAGCAAAAGACAAAACACTCTGCCCAAAAAAAAAATTGCAGGTATGGTCGTCAGTATACGCGACGGTACTCCCAGTAGTGTCATCGGAATAACCGTCGGTACACCCAGCAGGCGACGGTATAGGCGATGGTACCTCCAGCAGAAGTGTCAGTAAAAACGTCGGTATTACCGATGCATATACCGACGCAAATACTGACGCATATACCGATGCCTATACCGATGCTTTGGTACCGACGCGCACACCAACTTTTACACCGGCGTCACGGCAAATAAAGCCACGTTCATTTTCCTCGGTAAAAACCTCAGTATACCATCGATCTGTTGTAGTGAAAAGAGGCATTAGCACCATTCGAATTTATTATCAAAAAACAAATTGGAGCAAAAACCATTGGAATTGAACCTCCAATGAGGAGACTGGTGGCATTAGAAGAATACAGAGAAGGAGCAATGCAAAAACTTCAGATAACACAAGAAGGGTGCAAGAGACTGCAATACAGGTACCTTAGGATCAATGAAGTACAGGAAGGATCCTTGGTTTTGGTGCATCAGATCCCAGTAGTTTCAACGAAATTGGTGCCCAAATGGATAGGACCATACAAGGTGGTAAAGGTATTACCACATGGAGCAGTACATCTAGAGGATTTGCACGGTAAAAGGATACCCGTGGTCAATATCTCTAGGGTGAATAATTACTTGCATTAAGTCGAATGGGAAGCACTTCGTTTACTGTATATACCATATTTCATGCAGTGTTTGCAGTTTATTTTGGTCTTATTGAAATAAGAAAATAAGGAGGAATTGCATCGGGACGTGCAAAGGCTTGATATGGGGGTTTGTATCGCAGCACATCTCTCTCTCTCTCTCTCTCTCTCTCTCTCTCTCTCTCTCTCTCTCTCTCTCTCTCTCTCTCTCTCTCTCTCTCTCTCTCTCTCTCTCTCTCTCTCTCTCTCTCTCTCTCTCTCTCTCTCTCTCTCTCTCTCTCTCTCTCTCTCTCTCTCTCTCTCTCTCTCTCTCGCTCTCCCCCTCCCGCAGCTCCCGCCACCCCCTCATACTCCCCCCCACAGCCCCCACAGCCACCCCCTACGGCCCCCTCATATTTCCCCCCTCAGCCCCCACATCCCACCCTCTCGCCACCCCCTCATACTCCCCCCCATTGCCCCCACAGCCACCCCCCCTGCGCCCCCACAACCCAACCCGTTCCAGCCCCTCATATTTCCCCCCACAGCCCATCCCCCTGCCACACCCTCATATTTCCCCCCTCAGCCCCCATAGGCCACCCCCTCATATTTCCCCCCTCAGCCCCCATAGGCCACCCCCTCATATTTCCCCCCTCAGCCCCCACACCTCACCCCCCCCACCCCCTCATATTTCCCCCCTCAGCCCCCACAGCCCACCCCCCCCCCGCCACCCCCTCATATTTCCCCCCTCAGCCCCCACAGCCCGCCCCCCGCCACCCCCTCATATTTCCCCCCTCATGCCCCACAGCCACCACCCCCCCACTCCCTCATATTTCCCCCCTCAGCCCCCACAACCCACCCCCTCATCTTTCCTCCCTCAGCCCCGTCGCCACCCCCCCTCATATTTCCCCCTTCAGCCCCCACAACCACCTGCCTCTCTCTCTCTCTCTCTCTCTCTCTCTCTCTCTCTCTCTCTCTCTCTCTCTCTCTCTCTCTCTCTCTCTCTCTCTCTCTCTCTCTCTCTCTCTCTCTCTCTCTCTCTCTCTCTCTCTCTCTCTCTCTCTCTCTCTCTCTCTCTCTCTCTCTCTCTCTCTCTCTCTCTCTCTCTCTCTCTCTCTCTCTCTCTCTCTCTCTCTCTCTCTCTCTCTCTCTCTCTCTCTCTCTCTCTCTCTCTCTCTCTCTCTCTCTCTCTCTCTCTCTCTCTCTCTCTCTCTCTCTCTCTCTCTCTCTCTCTCTCTCTCTCTCTCTCTCTCTCTCTCGCTCGCTCTCCCCCTGCGCCCCCACAACCCACCCCCGTGCCAATCCCTCATATTTCCCCCCACAGCCCATCCCCCTGCCACACCCTCATATTTCCCCCCTCAGCCCCCATTGGCCACCCCCACGCCACCCGCTCATATTTCCCCCCTCAGCTCCCACACCTCACCCCCCCACCCCCTCATATTTCCCCCCACAGCCCACCCCCCCCGCCACCCCCTCATATTTCCCCCCTCAGCCCCCACAGCCCGCCCCCCGCCACCCCCTCATATTTCCCCCCTCAGGCCCCACAGCCACCACCCCCCCACCCCCTCATATTTCCCCCCTCAGCCCCCACAACCCACCCCCTCATCTTTCCCCCCTCAGCCCCGCCGCCACCCTCCCTCATATTTCCCCCTTCAGCCCCCACAACCACCTGCCGCCATCCCCTCATACTTCTGTAGCCCCCACAACCCAGCCCCCCACCACCACCTCATATCCCCCCCCCCCCCCCAGCCCCCACAGCCTTTGGAAAAATCTCATTTATGTAAATATCTATGGATGCTACTTGCAAAGGAAGCCATGTGAGGAGAAAGATGCATTGATGAAGTGTAAGAATGAGCTAGAAATTATGTTAGATGGTATACATGGGGGTTTGATGAACATCCAACGCGGATCATCTTGTGGAAGATAGGGGCAAAACACCACAAACCTAAAGACTTAATATTTGCCTCTAATGGAGTCCTCACATGTAGTGAGTTGCTTACTTCGTAAAGGTAGATCCCTCCCCCCCTCCCCCAACTCCACCCACACTCCACTCCACCCTCTCCCAACTCCACCCACCCTCAACTCCACCCTCCACTCCACCCACCCTCAACTCCAACCCCAATTCGACCCTCCACTCCAACCCCCCTCAACTCCACCCACACTCCACTCCACCCACCCTCCACTCCACCCTCTCCCAACTCCACCCACCCTGAACTCCACCCTCCCTCACCTCCCACCGCTCCCCGCTCCACCCTCCCTCAACTCCTGCCACTCCCCACTCCACCCACACTCCACTCCACCCACGGCAACCCCAACTCCACCCTCTCCCAACTCCACCCACCCTAAACTCCACCCTCCATTCCACCCTCCCACACCTCTTACCACTCCCCACTCCACCCACAAGACCCACACCACCGCCTCCCACCACTCAATATGTAAGATAGGCAAAAGGTGATGTTGGAGCTTCCGTGACATCAGCAGAAGATTTCTTTCTTCGTTAGATGGTCAAAAGCTACTACAAGAATTATGTGTATAATTATGTGAAGGATGTGCTTCTGAGGGTCATTCCAATATCACGGCGGCACATTATATGGGTCTCAGCTTGCATGCAAAAGTGACAGTAAAAGTGTAAGTGGTAAAAGTGTAAGTGAATAAATGACTGTTGCGCTCACCATTCGTGACAACTGCCTATTTTTGAGGATCCAATTTAAAACTGGTGGCCAGTACCATATTTGATCTACCCCTCCAATTTTTGGACAATCTATTTGTGCATGTTCAGTGAACGTGGGAAATTGGCAAGGCCCTCTTGGCCTATTGGAGACTATAAAAGCAATGGACTAGTACTTATTGAGAGATACACACATACGTACGGGGCTTATTTTCGGCATCTCTTTTGGTTCCCTCTTTGCACTCTATGGCTACAAGCTTATTGTAGGAAGTCACTCTCTGGTGAGGATATAGAGCGTGGGCTTCCTAGTGGAGGGCTAATAGCACTTAAGTGTGAAGAAGTGGCTTGATTTTGTCATTCAATGTGATTTAGTGTTATTTCCGTGCTCTAGAGCAAGCCTTCATATCTGTGTACTGATCAGTGCAAGACTTCATCTACTGGTGTTCATTTGATCGAAGGAATATCTTGTATTGATTCTGCTAGTTTTGGGTTGACATGTCAGCACAAAAATCAACTTTTGAAGCATTTCTTTTTTCTAGATTGTAATCATCTGTTCAGAATAAGGAGTAGTTCTATCCTTTACAATTGTCATTTTTCATTTGCCTGCTCACAAAAATGTTAATGGGTATATTTCCCTAAGGAGAACCTCCCTTGAGTAGGCGAAGTACTGGAAGTGCATATTGTTGTCTCCTCCTAAAAGTAGATACCCGAGTACCTCCTCTACAATGACGTATTGCATGTTCCTACTATTACAAAGACCGTTTTCTCTATTGGAGAGATGGTTGAAAGGGGATACCATATGAAGTTCAATGACAAAGGATTCTTTGTTGAAGATCAAAAGAATGCATGTGACTTAATAGACAAAGGAAATAAGGATGGATGAATGTTCACTCTTGACAATGGTAAATGACAAAGCAACAAGGCAATGATCATCTTCTATGGAGACATGAAGATCGGAGACCTAGATTTGTAGCACAAAAGGTGTGGTCACATCGACATTCAAAGGCTGAAGTACATGGAGAAGAGGCAATTCTTAAGAGATGTACCATATTTTTCATTACAAACATTGCATGAGATGTGTGAAGCTTA
Source organism: Ceratopteris richardii (assembly GCA_020310875.1). NCBI lineage: Eukaryota > Viridiplantae > Streptophyta > Polypodiopsida > Polypodiales > Pteridaceae > Ceratopteris > Ceratopteris richardii. The sequence goes on from MU262019.1 coordinate 12,618, forward strand.
CCAACTAAGTAAGTCTACTTGGCAAACATTCAAGAAGAGTGAATATGTTGCACATGCTATATTAGACCTTGTGCACATAGATTTGTGGGGGATCAACCAAGGAGCCCTCTCTTATAGGTAATAGGTACTTTGTAGCCTCCATTGATGACTACTCAAGAAAATTATGGTTGTATTATATAAAGCAAAAAACGTGTTTGATGTGTTCAAAAGATTCAAGGAATAGATTGAGAAGGAGAGAGGCTTCTACATCAAACCCATAAGGTCAGATGGAGGGTAAAAAACGTCTCCATAATTTTTATGATTTCTTACAAGACCAAGGTATAAAGATCCAAATCACTTGCACGTATACCCCCCAACAAAATGGGGTGGTGGAGAGGAAGAATAGGTATATTGTTGAAACTGCTAAGAGTATTCTCAATGAAATAAATGTGCATTTTACATATTGGGTAGATGTTGGATCGAGTGTTTTGTACTTGATGAATAGGTGTCCCACATTAGGGATACATGACATGAAATCTAACGGGGCATGAAGTGGAAGAAAACCAACCTTTCACACATTATAATCTCCTTGGTGTGTTAGCTACACACATGTGTGTTGGAACATGAAGCTTACACTATGCTTGAGGTGGATTTGATCTACATCAAAAACTATCGCTTGGATTACGTCCAATGAATATCCATTGGAGAGTTCTTTTACTTATGCTCACTTATTGTATTTTAGAAAAAGATTTTCATGGATCTTTTATCATTGTAAAAGCCTTGAGCTTTACACATGTAAAATTAGATAGATAGAGGCCAAATTCCACGAATTTATGGTGGTTGAGTTGCACATTAACCAATCAATCAATCACCTAAAAGTACATCAAACTAGATCTTCACTTTTCCTAGATTGTAGGAAAGTGAATGGATGCCCTCCAACAACCATTCCCACCTTCATCCACTTGTAGAACTTGTGGAACACTTCTAGAGTCTCTATAAAGACTTGAAATCACTTTTACAACACATGGAAGCAATATACATACACTTGTGACCATCATTGTCTTGCTCCTTCATTTCTCTACATCATGTTCTTTGCCAATAGTAATATTGGAGAGGTTGTTGCTATCTCTAGAGAGCCCAAAATTGGATGCAAGAAGGCTCATTGGAAATTTATTCATGTCTTTTTTACATGTGTACATTTTCATAGCATTTTGTTTACTATATTGGGATAAATCTGAGTTTTTTTGTCTCGGGGACAATCTCTGCATATTCCAGAAAAATAGGATGTACCACCGTTGAGTGTCTGATTCATTCCTAAAGCATCTTTTGCTTATTCCTTATACATTGTGCATTCTATACACTCAAACCTATGTGTATCACTCCCATAAAAGGCTTTTTCCTAATTGTAATCACGTTGGTCCCTATGAGCATTTGAAGTTCATTATCTCTTCCATAGATAGTAAGTTTTTTGAGCTAATCGATGTGAAAACCTATCTGTTTTGTATCCACTTTTTCTCCTCCATGCTCTAAAGTACATAGTGCATTTTGTTGCACTTATTGCATGCCTATAAGGTCTATCTGAGTCTCCATAAGCTCAAGGGTTGGTCTTCTATCGGTTGGATCGACCAAACTTCATTGCTTTGCAACTCAATTTTCTCCCTCCTACAAGCTTCTCCAAGTTCTTTCAATGGTATTAGAGCTAGCTCAAGATGAGGTGAAGACTTTCCTTCAATGATCGAGAAGCTTGATCGACACAACTAGGTGGCTCGGCAAATCAGAATGGAGGCCTATTTGCAAGGTATAAATCTTTATGGAATTGTAGCAGGTGATGAAGTTATGCCTGGCCTATTTGCAAGGTATAAATCTTTATGGAATTGTAGCAGGTGATGAAGTTATGCCTATTCCAAGATCCAAAGGAGGACCTACACAAGAGGAGACAGATAAGCTCACACTTCGGTGCGCAAGGGATGCTCAAGCAAGGTTGTACATACTAATCTCTATCTCTCGCTTTCTATTACCACATATTAGAGGATGCAAGACATCTCAAGGGACTCGGGATGCCCTCGAGACTTTCTTTTCTGCTAGTAGCAATGTAAGAAAGAACCATATTTTGAATGAGTTCATCCAAATGAAGAAGACATCTAAACAAACCATGAGAAAGTTTGTTACCAAGGTCAAGGAGGTTGCAAATCAATTAGCATCCATTGGAGAGATGATTGAAGAAGACGCTATCATGAGGAAAATTCTCAACGGGATTCAAAGTGATAAGCAATGACAATCTTTTACTACGGCTTAGGATCTCATCATGGATGTGCAAACTCCAAACTTCAATCAAGAGGCCAAAAATAGCATAAAGGAAGGTACCTCCCATCATGGTAATTGAACTAGTGCTTTATATGCAGATAAGAAGGAAAAGAAGGTGAAATGCAATAAGAAGGAAGAAGATGAAGAGGAGACTTCCCAAGCGAACTTCGCAAGCAAGAGCAAGTGGAAAGGGAAGAAGAAAGGACCAAAGCAAGACAAATCCAAAGATCAAAATGTTCAACCTTGTGCCATCTGCAATAAGACCAACCACACCACTCAGAATTGTTGGTTCAATGGGAAGACCCAGAAAGGAACTGGAAGAGGTGGATATGGCAGCAATAGAGGTAGAGGTGGATGCAACTTCAACAATAACAATAGAGGCTACAATAGAAGGGACTTCAACAATTATTCAGACGATCAACCACATGAAAAATCATTGCTTCTTATGAATCTAAGCCATAAAGAAGGTAAAGAAGATGATCATTTGTTCTACATAGATTACGGATGTTCAAATCGTGTTGCACGCAACATTGCTCTTCTATCTGATTTGGAAAGTCCAAAGCATAGACATGAAGTACAAATAGGGGATAACACAAAGCACAATGTGGAGAAGACTCATAATGTCAAAGCTTCCAACGGCAAGATAAACATTTTGACTAAGGTTCTCTATATACCCACTGTCACTAAAAACCTACTAACTGTAGGCCAAATAATTGAAAAAGGCTTGCAAGTTAGGCTCACCCAACATGGAGATTTTGTTGAAGTTCCATGTCAAGGTTTTAAGAAGATAGCGAGAGGTGAGAATCATGGTAGGCTCTTTACTTTTGAAGTAGGAGAAAACAAAAACATAGTTGTATTCACTTTTGGGTCTTAAACCTTAAGTGAACTTGAAGTGTGGCATAAAAGACTTCCTCATGTGAATGAAAGATCGTTGAAGGATATATGCAGGGATAAAAGTGGTCTAGGACTGCCAAACATATCAAATCAACACATAATCAACAAGTGTGATGCATGTGAGATTCGGAAGGCACAAAGACAACCATTCAACTACAAAGGCTACATCCACAACAACTTATTCGACTTATTACATACAGATGTATGGGGACCAAGTCAAGAGCCTTCATTGGTAGGATCAAGGTATTATGGCTCATTTATTGATGCCCATACTAGATGGACTATTCTATACTTTATCAAGAGTAATAATGAAGTGTTTGATTGCTTCAAAAAGTATCTAGCACATGTGGAGAATCATACAGGTAGATCACTCAAGAAGCTCAGATCTGATGGAGGGGGAGAATACTTCTCCAAAGAGTTTGTTGAGTTCTTGTAGGAAAAAGGTATCAAAAGGCAACTTCCATCAACCTATGAAGAGGTAAAGGGAAACCCTAGTTGGGAAAAGGCCATGAAGGAAGAAATAGATGCATTGAAGGAGATGGGCACTTGGGATTTGGTTCCAATGTTAGCGAATCGAAAGGCAATCGGTTGGAGATGGGTATATAAAGTTAAAAGAAATTTAGATGGATCATTTTGCAAGTACAAGGCAAGATTAGTTGCCAAAGGATGCTCTCAAAGTAATGGTCTAGACTATGAGGAAACATTCTCACCAATTGCCAAGATGACTACAATTAGAACATTAATAAGTGTAGCTAGTGCAAGGACTTGGAGACTCCTCCAAGTTGATGTGGAAAATGAATTCTTAAATGGTTGGATAAGTGAACACGTATACATGTCACAACCTCTAGGTTTTGAAACCCTAATCATGCATCTTATGTTTGTAGACTTAAGAAAGCATTGTTTGGATTGAAACAAGCTCCTAGAGATTGGAATTATAGGTTGGTTACATATCTTCAAGATGAAGGGTTCAAAGATAGCAACTCAGATCCTTCTATATTCATCAAAAGGGATCACAATGAGGTTATCTATCTATGTCTATAGGTAGATGATATTATTGTGACAGTGATGATTTGAATGGCATTCAAAGCATCAAGAGACACATGCAAGAGGAATTCAAAATTAGTGACTTAGGTGAGCTGACATATTTCCCAGGTATGCATGTGATATACAGAGATGAATGAATGTATTTGACTTAGAGGAGACACATTTAGGATCTACTTCTCAAAGTCAAAATGGAGAACACTAAACCTGCAATTACACCTTTGGAGATGAATCATAAACTTAGTGTTAATGAAGGTACTGTTACAAGGCTGATGGAGCGAGACAACCGCAACCGCAGAAGAAGGATAAACAAGATTTGTGGCTGAAATGACGGAGAGGTAGGAAATTTCGCAAGAGTCGGTAGATGAAGAATGCGAAAGCAATAAAAAGCAGAAGACAGGAAGAGAGAAGAGTTCTGTCGTCGCATCGTCGTTTCGTTCGACTGGTGGAGCAGAGTTTACGGTGTTACACAGACTCTTGGAGTGATAGTTAGCAGGGATGTATTTGAGAGAGACCGAAGGATAGATATGTCTCTGTTCTGTTGCGCACTGTAGTGAATAGGGTTGATCACATCGAAACTGAAGTATTCAGAGACCACGAGTAACATATTTTAAAAGACTGGGTATGAGATATTGCTGAGGATATTGAATACTGTTCCATTCTATTCATATTTAATTATTCTGCTATTCTTTGGTTGAATCGATTCTTATTGGGTAGTTGTGATGTTGTGAGTCTATTTGGTGAGCAGTTATATAGGATTCTGTATTTCTCGACTGTGAGATTGTGTATTGATTGTCCTGCGTGAGACTGTGTAAGAACAGAGTTTATTACCATTTCGGTTAAGTAACGAGGATTTTATATGTTAATCAGCGAGCATTGAGTATTCGACCAGGATCTGTGTATGGACAGAAGTCTTAGTAAATCATTAATTGCGGTAGAAATTCATGATCTGAGTCAGCATACGAAAAGTTTAATATAATCTCGATTCGAGTTGTCTGTGCATTTCATTCGGTGCGTTTAGTTGTCGCAGGAAATCGTCTTATTGCTGAATATTTTGAGAAGAGTATATTCGCGCAGTTTTAAGTTTCGGTAGAATTTCTGTACTATTACCATACGTATATTCATGGACGAACGTTCTGACACTTATCATACCAAGGAGTAGTCAGTATTCAAACTCAACCCCTGTGTTAAGAGGTGAGAAAATACTAGCGATTGAGAAAGAGATTGGGAAAATAGTATAGGGCCTCTGTCTAACAGACCCCTACCACTCCCAAGAACCCGAGGACCCGATAATACTCGTCCGAAAGTTGGATTGAGTTATTATCGTCCAACAGTACGAAATTTGAAGACATTAACGAGTATCAAAGATTGATAGGTAGCTTGATATATGCTACTCATACAAGGGCAGACATCTCATATAATGTCGGAGTGCTTAGTCACTTCATGCACTCACCGAGAAGACCACACATGGATGCACCTAAGAGAGTACTGAATTATCTCAAAGGCACAATCAAACAAGTTATATTCTATCCTCATGAGATTCAGATATCAAAATCTATTCCGATGTAGATCAGGTAGGAGCTAAGGATGATAGAAGAAGTACTTCTGGTTACTTAGCATTTGCAGTTTCAAAGCTAGTGTCATGGAGTTCCAAGAAGCAACAGATGCTTTATCCTCGACTGAAGCAAAGTATAGAGGTTTGACCATAGCAACTCAAGAGGCAATATGGTTAAAGGCATTGTATAGAGATTTGGGACTTGTGAGTTCCAAACCTCATATATTTGGAGATAATGTACGTTCCATGCATCTAGTAGCAAACCCTATTTTCCATGCAAGAACCAAAAACATAGAGTTGCATTACCACTTCATTAGGGAGAAGTTCATGGCAAAGGAGATTGACATTTCTTCTGTTCCAACTAAAGAGCAAGTAGCAGATACGATGATGAAGGCACTTGATGGAATAAAGCTTTGTTGATTCAAAGCTATGGTAGGTATTCAACCTATTAGAGAATGAAGACTCTAGCATACATGAGCTTGAGGGGGATTCGGTTGAACATCAAGCTTACACTATGTTTGAGGTGGATTTGATCTACATCCAAAAACTATCGCTTGGATTACATCGAATTAATATTCGTAGGAGAGTTGTTTTACTTATGCTTACTTACTGTATTTTTTAAAAAGATTTTTCATGGATCTTTTATGAGTGTAAAAGCCTTGAGCTTTACACATGTAAAAGCCAAAATTTGAAAAATTTGTGGTGGTTGAGTTTCATTCAATCAATCAATCAATCACCTAAAAGTACATCAAACTAGATCTTCACTTTTCCTAGATTGTAGGTAAGTGAGTTGAATCCCTCCAACAACCATTCCCACCTCTAGTTCAATTCAAAATCCACTTGTTGAACTCATGGAACACTTCTAGAGTCTATATAAAAACTTTAAATCACTTGTACAATAAATGGAAGCAATATACAAACACTTGTGACCATCATTGTCTTGCTCCTTCATTTCTTTGCATCATCTTCTTCACCATAGTAAATTTGGAGATGTTGTTGCTCTCTCTACTAAGCTCCACATTGGATGTCAAATCCCTCATTGAAAAGGTACTTGTATCTAGTTTATTCCCATACATTTTTATAGCATTTGGTTAAGTAGATCAAGAAAAATGTTAGTTTCTCTATCTCGGGATCAATCTCTATGTATTCCTCAAAAATAGGAGGTACCACCATTGAGTGTCTGATTCGGCATAATTCACTTATTTCTTATAATTTTGTGCATTATATACACAAAAACCTATGTGTATCACTCCTATAAAAGGCTTCTTTCTAATTGTAATCATGTTGGTCGCTATGAGCATTTGAAGTTCATTGTCTCTTCCATAGATAGTAAGTTTCTTGAGATAATCAATGCACAAGCCTATCTGTTTTGTATTGACTCTTTCTCCATCATGTTCCAAATGACATAGTGCACTTTATTGCACTTGTTGCATTCATATAAGGTCTATTTGAGTCTGCATAAGCTCAAGGGCTAGTCTTGTGTCGGTTGGCTAGACCCAATGTCATCGCTTTGCAACCCACTTTTCTACCTCCTACAAGCTTCTCCAAGTTCTTTTAGTGGTATCAGAGATAGATCGAGATGGGTGACGGCTTTCCTTCAATGATCGAGAAGCTTTATTGACACAACTACGCAGCCTGGCAAATCCAAATGAAGTGCTATTTGCAATGTAGAAATCTTTATGGAATTCTAGCAGGTGATGAAGATATGCCTATTCCAAGATCCAAAGGAGGAACTACACAAGAGGAGGTAGATAAGCTCAAACTTTGGTGCGCAAGGGATGCTCAAGCAAGGTCGTACATATTAAACTCTATCTCTAGCGTTTTATGAGCACATATTAGAGGATGTAAGACATCTCAAGAGACTTGATGCCCTCAAGTCTTCCTGTTCTGTTAGTACCAAAGCAAGAAAGAACATCTTTGGAACGAGTTCAACCAAATGAAAAGGACATCTAAACAAACCATCAAAGAGTTTGTTACCAACGTCAAGGATGTTGCACATAAGTTAGCATCCATTGGAGAGCTGATTGAAGAAGAGGCTATCATGAGGAAAAATCGCAATAGGATTCGAATTGATAAGCAATGGAAATCTTTCACCATGGCTTACAATCTCATCATGGATGTGCAAACTCCAGACTTCAACATCTTTCTTGGACAAATCTTCAATCAAGATGCGAATAATAACATAAAGGAAGGTAACTCTTATCATGGCAATTCAACTAGTGCTCTATATGCATATAAGAAGGACAAGAAGTTAAAAGGAAAGAAGAAAGAATAAGATGAAGAGGAGACTTCCCAAGCAAACTTCATAAGAAAGAGCAAGTGGAAAGGGAAGAAGAAAGGACCAAAGCAAGACAAAGCCAAAGGTCAAAATGTTCAACCTTGTGCCATTTGTGATAAGACCAACCACACCACTCAAAATTGTTGATTCAATGGGAAGATCTAGAAAGGAAGTGGAAGAGGTGGATATTACACGAATAGAGGTAGAAGTGGACATAAGAACAACAATAACCATAGAGGCTATAATAGAAGGGACTTCAAAAATTATTCAAAAGATCAATCACATGAACACTCATTACTTCTTATGAATCCAAGCCACAAAGAATGTAAAGGAGATTATTATTTGTTCTGCATAGATTATGGATGTTCAAATCATGTTGCAGGCAACATTTCTCTTCTATCTGATTTGGAAAGTCCAAAGCGTAGACATGAAGTACAAATAGAGGATGAAACAAAGCAGAATGTGGAGAGGATTGGTAATGTCAAAGCTTCCAATGGCAGGACAAGCATTCTGAGTAAGGTTCTCCATGTACTAATTATTACTAAAACCTATTAAGTGTAGCAAAAATAGTTGAAAAAGGCTTGCAAGTTAGATTCACCCAACATGGAGCTTTTCTGGAAGTTTCATATCAAGGCTTCAAGAACATAGCCAGAGGTGAGAAGGATGGTAGGCTCTTTACTTTTGAAGTAGGACAAACCACAAACATTGCTCTATTCACTTTGGGGTCTCAAACCTTAAGTGAACTTGAAGTGTGGGATAAGAGACTTGCTCATGTGAATGAAAGAACCTTGAAGTATATATTCATGGATCAAAGTGTTCTAGGACTGCCAAACATAGCAAAGAAACACATGATCAAAAGGTGTGATGCATGTCAGATTGGGAAGGCACAAAGACAACCATTCAACCACAAAGGCTGCATCCAAAACAACTTATTGGACTTAGTGCATACATATGTATGGGGACTAAGTCAAGAACCTTCATTGGTAGGATCAAGGTATTATGTCTCATTTATTGATGACCATAGTAGATGAACTATTCTATACTTTATCAAGAGTAAGAATGAAGTGTTTGATTGCTTCAAAAATTATCCAACACATGTGGAGAATCATATAGCTAGATCACTCAAGAAACACAGATCTGATGGAAGGGGAGAATACTTCTTCAAAGAGCTTGATGATTTCTTATAGGACAAAGGTATCAAAAGGGAAGTGACTACTAGGTACTCTCCTCAACTAAATGGAATTACAGAGAGGAGAAACAAGAAATTTGTTGGGTCACCCATAACATTGCTTGAAGAGAAGAAGTTGCCACATTATCTATGGACAAAGGCTATTTCAATTGTTGTGTACCTTGTCAATAGACTACCATCCAAATCACTTCAAGGTATGACTCCTTATGAATCATTGCAAGGTTTTTAGTTGTTTAGCTTATGTTCATGTACCATCACAAATAAGAGGTAAGCTAGATGAAAGGGAAACAAAGGTAGTGTTTATTGGATATGATTCAAGTAAGATGGGTTATAGGTTCTATCATCCTTCAACCAAGCAAGTCACTACAAGTAGAGATGTTGTGTTTGAAGAACACAGGTCTTGGTATGATGAAGACAAATAAAAGGTAACTCTACCATATGATCTTAATTCTAATTCTCATCAATTAGGAAGCAAGAATGATACACAAGTTGAGGATCCAAGAAGTGGTACAAATGATGATCAAGATGAAAGAGAAAAATATTACAAGATTTGGAAGCAAAGAAAAGATGCAAGAGGTTGGAGAATGCTCCAAACAAGCACCTAGAAGATGAGCAAGAGAGAAGGAACAACCTGAAAGGTATGGATATGATTCCACATTTGTTACAAAGCTTTCAATCTACTTGGCAAAAGATTCAATTTCAGAAGAACCATCAACCTATGAAGAGGCAAAGGGAAACCATAATTAGAGAAAGGCCATGAAAGAAGAAATAGATGCATTGAAGAATATGGACACTTGGGATTTGGTTCCAATATCACCAAATCAAAAGGCAATTTGTTGTAGATGAATATATAAAGTTAAAAGAAATTCAGATGGATCACTTTGCAGGAACAAGGCGAGATTAGTTGCCAAAGTTGTCATAACCTCCAAGTTTTGAAGACCCTAATCATGCATCATATGTTTCTAGACTTAAGAAAACATTCTATGGATTAAAACAAGCTCCTAGAGGTTGGAACTATAGGTTGTTTACATATATGCAAGATCAAGGGTTCAAAGATAGCAACCCAGATCCTTCTCTATTCATCAAAAGGGATCACAATGAGGTTATATATCTATATGTAGATGATATAACTATGACAAGTGATAACTTGAATGGCATTCAAAGGATCAAGAGACACATGCAAGAGGAGTTCAAAATTAGTGACTTAGGTGAGCTCACATATTTCCTAGATATGCAGGTAATATACATAGATGAAGGAATGTATTTGACTGAGAAGAGATACATTCAGGATCTGCTTCTCAAGCTCAAAATGCAGAACACTTAACCTATAGGTACACATTTGGATATGAATCATGAACTTAGTGTTTATGAAGGTGAGGAAATTCAAGACATTAACGAATATCAAAGCTTGGTAGGCAGCTTGATATATGCTACTCATACACGGGCAGACATGTCATATAGTGTCGGAGTGCTTAGTCAGTTCATGCATGTGAAGAGAGATGGTGGATGCAATCCAAAGATAAGTAGGTGCTGCTACAACCAGCTTCACACCAGCCAACCAAGACTTCAGAGTTGATTAGTAGACCCTTTGAACTTCTTAAATCCACCAAAATATCATCCAAGTACTTTAGAACATGTATCCCAAAAGTTTAAGTGAAGACAGACTATTTGCAAAATGACTAGCTCCCAAAACGTGCTATTTTTGGACATACACTTGCTGGAAAAACTCAACAGTGCTCTCAACCTGGTAGGAATTAGATAAATTCCTTTTGGGCATACCCAATATACTTAGAAAGCTTCCCAATCCAAGTTAAAACACTTCAAATGATGGACTGAGCACTGAGAACAAGATCCATCAATTTCTGGAACATGCCCACCATTCTCAGGGCTCTTCAGAGATAGACCAGTGAGCAGTAAAATGCAGATATCTCCAAAAATGTAACTCCAATGACCTTGAAAATTGATATGAAGAAATTAGACAGTAGGAGCTATCCAACGCACATTGAAACACTGAAAAATGGTGTGCAAAACTTGAGATATGACCTTCTGAAGTTACTGCTCTTAGTGAGTATAACAAAGAACAAAACAGAGAAGTAGATAATGATAAATGTATTGATTCACATATGATTACAACCACATTGGCAATGAATCTTTGCACAATGGGAGTAGAATGATAGAGCTATGGAGTAAGCTCTTCAATCTCTACAAAATGACATGAAGTGGTCACGTACAAGGCTTGCTAATCACCTCTTCCTTCTTGCTCTTTTTATAGCTATTCTTGGAGGGAGTTTTGAATTCGAATTCGAATGGCTCCACCTAAAAGTGATCCCCAAAGCTAGAAAATATTCTGTCAGCTCAAAAATTCATGGTTTTAGGTAGTTAGAGCCACGAGTTTGCTTTTACATCATGGATGAGGTAAGCCATCTTTTTCCTTTTTCTTTTTTCAATTACAAGAGATAAAATGAATTCTTTTACAAGAGGTGTTCACATGACTATACATGTGACTTACAAATGATCATAATATCAAGCATATCAAGCATATCAAGCATGTAGGCTTGGGTAAAATGCACCAACAGCTCCCCCTCAAGCCTAACATGCTTGGCCTCCAAATAAGTCTTCAATTGTCCTTGATTTCCTACAAGCCAATCATCAACTTGAATCTACTTAACTTTGTACCATCAAGAGCTTTAGTCAACATGTCTACACATTGCATATCTGTAGAGACATAGGATATTTGAATATCCTTGCTCATTAGCTTCTCCCTTATATAATGGTAGTGGACTTCAATATGCTTGGTTCTAGCATGGTATACCCGATTAGCTCCTAGATGTAGTGAGCTTGTGTTGTCACCAAAAATGTGAGGTGTTGAAGAATGAAGTCCAAGATCTGTGTACAAAGACTTTAACCACATGATTTCTTGAGTTGCATTAGCCAAACCTCTATATTCGGCTTTGGTAGAAGATAATGCCACAGTTGTTTGCTTCTTCGATGACCAAGAAATGATTTTTGAACCTGCAAATGATATATACCAGGATGTGCTTCTTCTATCATCTCTAGATCCGGCCCAATCTACATCTGAGTAGACCTTTAGCTCAATATCTCAAGTATATGAATAAAAAAAACTTTCATTCATGGTCCCCTTTAGGCACTTGAGGACTCTCTTGGCCGCTTCCATATGTGGTCTTCTCGGCTTATGCATAAACTGACTCAATATGCTAACACTATAGCATATATCCACCCGTGGGAGTGTTGCATAGTTCAAACTTCCAACCAAGCTTTGATAGCTTGTGATGTCTTCAAATGGCTCTTCTTCATAAGCACTAAGCTTATGATTTTGCTCCATAGGTGTACCTGCACACTTGGTATTTTCCATCTTGAACTTGACGAGCATGTCATGGAAATACTTCCTTTGTGTGATGTATATACCTGAATCTGTGTAGATCAACTCCAATCCAAGAGAATAATTGAGTGGTCCGAGGTCACTTATTTTGAACTCCTCCTTCATTTGAGTCTTTACCTATTTGATTCCTTCAAAATCATTGCCTGTGATAATAATATCATCAACATACACACATAAATAGATCACTTCAGATCCATTCCTCTTTATGAACAAAGAGGTATCCGCCTTGCTAGGTTTGAGTCCTTGGTCCTGCAAATAAGTCACCAATCTGAAATTCCAAGCTCTTGGAGCTTGCTTCAATCCATACAAAGCTTTCTTTAGTTTGCATACATAGTTAAGAGGATGTGCATCCTCATATCCAGGAGGTTGTGCCATATACACTTCCTCAGAAATCCATCCATTCAAGAAAGCATTCTTTACATCAAGTTGATAGAGATTCCAATTTCTACATGCAGCAAGACTAATGAGAACCCTAATTGTAGGCATTTTTGCAATAGGAGAGAAAGTCTCCTCATAATCAATACCATGGGTTTGAGCAAACCCTTTAGCAACTAACCTTGCTTTGTGTCTATTTATACTTCCATCTAGATTCCTCTTGATTTTGTATATCCATCGAGATCCAATTACCTTCATAGATGGCTTGTTAGGTACAAGCTCCCAAGTGTCGTTTTCCTTCAGGGCTTCCATTTCTTCATCCATTGCATCTCTCCAAGCTTTCTTGCTTTGTGCTTCTTCGAATGTGGTAGGTTCTTCATTGGTTGAATCCTTTGCAATGTAGATTGAGTGCTTGGTGACCAAAGAAGTATCATAACCAAACCTCTCTGGTTTCTTCTTCTCCCTTGAAGATCTTCTAAGTGGTTGATGTGAGCTCTCGGGTCCATATGTAGCATCCTGCATCTTTGCTTTACCTTTGTTCTTCCATAGCTTTAGTCTTTCCAAGTCTTCTAGGTCAATCTCCGAATCACTTTCTTCAATCTGCTTTGGCTCCTTTGGTTGAAGGGATGGAAAATCTTCATCCAAGTCATATGGCAGCTTCACTTTCCTGTCATCATCAAACCATGATTTGTTTTCATCAAAAATTACATCTCTACTCACAGAAAATCCTTTATTGATTGGATTGTACAATCTATATCCTTTTTGTTTTTGTTCATAACCAATAAATACACACTTCTCTACCTTGGGATCCAATTTCCCTCTTACTTGAGAAGGAATGTGAGCATAGGCTAAGCATCCAAATATTCTACAATGCTCTAGACTAGGTCTTCGTCCATTCCACACTTCATATGGAGTGGCTCCATCTAGTGACTTAGATGGAACTCTATTTATGAGATATGTGGCTGTAGACACAGCCCGTGCCCATAGGTAGTTTGGCAACCCCTTTTCGTTGAGCATGGACCTTGCAGCTTTGACAATAGCTCTGTTCCTCATCTCTGGTACACCATTGAGTTTGGGTGTATACCTTGTAGTGACTTCCCTTTTAATGCCTCTTTCATGCAAGAAGGCATCAAATTGAGAAGAGAAGTATTCTCCTCCACCATCTGATCTGAGTCGTTTCAAAGTCCTACCTATTTGGTTTTCAACAAGAGCAATATACTTCTTAAAGCAATTAAACACTTCATCCTTGTGCTTCATCAAAAACAAAATGGTCCACCTGCTACAATCATCTATGAAAGACACATAATATCTTGAGCCTGATATAGATGGCTCCTTACTTGGACCGCACACATCCGTGTGCACTAGATCCAAAGGATTTTGATACATATATCCTTTCTTATTGAAAGGTTGTCTATGAGCCTTGCTGAGTTGACAAGCTTCACACTTATAAATCATGTGTTGCCTTGTGATATTAGGCAAACCAAGTACACTTTGGTCCGTGCAAATTTGTTTGAGTGTCCTCTCACCAATGTGAGCAAGCCTTTTGTGCCATATCTCCAACTCTGTTAGACTTTGAGATCCATAGCTAAACAAAGCTATGTTCTTTGTATCTTCCACTTCAAAAGTGAAAAGCCTTCCTGTCTTTTCTCCTTTTGCAATCCTTCGAAAGCCTTACCTTGGATCTTCAACATATTCTCCAAATCGGTTGAATCTAACCTGCAATCCTTTTTCAACAATCTGTCCAACACTTATTAAATTTTTGGTAATTGTAGGGACATACAAGACTTTGCTTAAGAGGTTCATATTCCCATCTGATATCTTCACATTACCTATCTTCTCCACTAAGTGCTTTGTGTCATCTCCTATCTGCACTTCATGCTTATTATGAGGATCTTCCAAATCAGAAAGTAAAGCCACATTTCCTACTACATGGTTTGAGCATCCCAAATCAATGTAAAATATGTGATCATCATCCTTACCCTTCTTCACTGATAGATTCATAATCAATAATGAATCTTCTTGACTTTGGTCCTCTGCATAGTCCTCTATTGCCACTTTGATAGTTGTTGTTGTTGTAGTAGTTGTTGTTGTAGCCTCTATTTGATCCATAGCCACCTCTATTGAATCCTCTTCCTCTTGAATTCCTTGGATTCCTGAAACATTCTTCAGTAGTATGGTTAGATAAGCCACATATGTTGCAAGGTTGAGATGATTGGAATCTCCCCCTGCCTTGCTTTCCACCTCTGCCTCTTCCTCTAGCTCTTCCTCTACCTGCAAAGTTTGCTTGGAAAGAGCTACCTTCATCTCCATTCTTCCTATTCTTTGACTTGTCCTTGACCTTAGCTTTATCAGAATATAACGGAGAAGTTTGATTACCACTTGAGGACTCACCACCTTTTCTAATCTTTGCTTCATGAGTGAAGAGTTGGCCCATGAGTGTGTTGAGGTCGGGTACATGCATATCCATGTATAAATCCATGGCTGTTGTGAATGACTCCCGCTTGTCGTCTGCTTTGATTCCTTTTATGATTTGTCTAATGATTTGCTCCTCTTCAATTACCTCTCCAATGCTTCCAAGTTGGTCAGAAATATCCTTCATCTTTGTGACATAATCAGTCACATTTTGCTTCGGGCTTTTCTTCATTGTTGTGAACTCCATCCACAATTGGTTCTTCCTTGCTCGAGTGTTGGAGGAGACGAAAGAAGCAACTGCATTCCAGGTCTCTCTTGATGTCTTGCATCCCTTGACATGAGGTAAAAGAATATAAGAGATTGAGTTTAGAATATCTTGCAAGTGCATCCTTCGAACACCAATTTGAAAGTCCTTCCACTTCTTCATGTGATGGTTGCCCTTTGTTCCTCATGGTTGGCATTGCTTCATCTCCGGATATGAATCCATATAGATTCCTCCCTTGAAGGTAAGCCTCCATCCTTAGATACCATGTCGGGTAGTTCTTTCGATCCAATTTGTCAATTGTTGATGGAAATCCATCTCCCATGTTGCTTGACTATGCTCTGATACCACTATGAAGAGAGATGGTGGATGCAATCCAAAGATGAGTGGGTGCTGCTACAACCAGCTTAACACCATCCAACCGAGACTTCAGAGTTGATTAGTAGACCCTTTGAGCTTCCTAAATCCACCAAAATATCAGCCAAGTACTTTGGAACATGTATCCCAAAAGTTTAAGTGAAGACAAACTAGTTGCGAAATGACTAGCTACCAAAACTTGCTATTTTTGGACATACACCTGTTGGAAAAACTGAACAGTGCTCTCAACCTGGTAGGAATTAGATAAATTCCTTTTGGGCATAGTAAATAGACTTAGCAAGCTTCCCAATACGAGTTAAAACACTTCAAATGATGGACTGAGCATTGAGAACAAGATTCATCAATTTTTGGAACATGCCCACCATTCTTGGGGCTCTGCAGAGATAGACCAGTGAGCAATAAAATGTAGATATCTCCAAAACTGTAAGTCGAATGACCTTGCAAATTGATATCCAAAACTTAGACAGTAAGAGCTCTTCAATGCATATTAAAACACTGGAAAATTTTGCATAGAACTTGAGATATGACCTTCTGAAGTTACTGCTCTGAGTGAGTATAACAGAGAACAAAACAGAGAACTAGATAATGATAAATGTATAGATTCACATATGATTACAACCACATTGGCAATGAATCTTTGACAATGGGAGTAGAATGATAGAGCTATGGAGTAAGCTCTTCAATCTCTACAAAATGACATGAAGTGGTCACGTACAACGCTTGCTAATTGCCTCTTCCTTCTTGCTCTTTTTATAGCTATTCTTGGAGGGAGTTTTGAATTCGAATTTGAATGGCTCCACCTAAAAGTGATCCCCAAAGTTAGGAGATATTCCCTCAGCTCAAAAATTCGTGGTTTTAGGTAGTTAGAGCCACGAGTTTGCTTTTACATCATGGATGAGGTAAGCCATCTTTTTCCTTTTTCTTTTTTCAATTACAAGAGATAAAATGAATTCTTTTACAAGAGGTGTTCACATGACTATACATGTGACTTACAAATGATCATAATATCAAGCATATCAAGCATGTAGGCTTGGGTAAAATGCACCAACAATGCACTCACCGAGAACACCACACATGGATGTAGGTAAGAGAGTACTTAAGTATCTCAAAGGTAAAATCAATGAAGGTATATTTTGTTCTTACTCTTCAGATTTGGATATCAATCTATTGACATATAGATTGGAGAGGATCTAAGGATGATAGAAGAAGTAGTTCTGGTTACTTAGCGTTTGTTGGTTTAAAGCTAGTGTCATGGAGTTCCAAGAAGCAACCAATAATTGTTTTATCCTTGAGTGAAGCTGACTACAGAGGTTTGACCATAGCAACTCAAGAGGCAATATGGTTAAAGGCATTATACATAGATTCAGGACTTGTGAGTTCAAAACCTCACATATTTTGAGATAATGTAAGTTCCATGCATCTAGCAGCAAACCCTATTCACCATGCAAGAACCAAACACCTAGAGGTGTATTACTACTTCATCAGGGAGAAGCTCATGGCAAAGGGGATTGACATTTCCTTTGTTCCAACTAAAACACAAGTAGGAGATATGATGACAAAGGCACTTGATGGAATAAAGCTTTGTAGATTCAAAGTTATGGCACATATTCAACCTATTAGAGAATGAATACTCATGCATACTTTAACTTGAGGAGGAGCTGTTGGAACATCAAGCTTAAACTATGATTGAGGTGGATTCGATCTACATTAGAAACTATCACTTGGATTATGTCGAAGGAATATCCGTTGGAGAGTTCTTTTAATTATGCTCATCTATTGTATTTTTTAAAAATATTTTTCATGGATCTTCTATCACTGTAAATGCCTTGAGGTTTACACATGTAAAAGTAGGAAGATAGAGTGCAAATTCCACAAACTCATGGTGTCTGAGTTGCATGCAATCAATCAATCAATCACCTAAAAGTACATCAAACTAGTTTTATTCTTTTCCTAGATTGTAGGAAAGTGAATTGATTCCTTCCAACAACCATTCCCACCTTCATTTGAATTCAAAATCCACTTGTAGAACTTGTGGGAAACTTCAAAAGACTTGAAATCACGTGTACAATACATGGAAGCAATGTACATACACTTGTGACCATCATTGTCTTGCTCCTTCATTTCTCTGCATTATCTTGTTCGCCCACAGTAATCTTGGAGAGGTTGCTGCTGTCTCTACAGAGCTCCGCATTGGATGTGAGATGGCTTGTTGGAAGTTTATTCGTGTCTAGTTTAACCTATACACTTTCATAGCATTTGGTTTAGTATATTGGGAGAAAGCTGTGTTTTTTTTCTCGAGATCAATCTCTATGTATTCGTGAAAAATAGGAGGTACCATCATTGAGTATCTGATTCATTCATATAGCATATTTTGCTTATTCCTTATACATTTGTGCATTCTATACATTCAAACTTATGTGTTTCACTCCCATAAAAGGCTTTTTTCTACTTGTAATTAGGTTGGTCACTATGAGCATTTAAATTTCATTCTCGCTTCCACAGATAGTAAGAGCTAGTGGATGTGCAAACCTATCTGTTTTGTATCAACTCTTTCTCCTTTGTGCTCCAAAGTACATATTGCATTTTATTGCACTTATTGCATGCCTATAAGGTCTTATTAAGTGTCCATAAGCTTAAGGGCTAGTCTTGTTCTGGTTGGCTAAACCAAACTTCATCGCTTTGCAACTTACTTATCTACCTCCTACAAGCTTCTCCAAGTTCTTTTAATGGTATGAGCACTAGATCAAGATGGGCGAAATATTTCCTTCAATGATCGAGAATCTTGATCGACACAACTATGCGGCTTGGGAATCAGAATGGAGGCCTATTTGCAATGTAGAAATATTTATGGAATCGTAGCACGTGATGAAGCTATGCCTATTCCAAGATCCAAAGGAGCACCTACACAAGAGGAGACAGATAAGCTCACACTTTGTTGTGCAAGGGATGCTCAAGCAAGGTTATACATACTAAATTCTATCTCTGACTTTCTATTACCACATATTAGAGGATGCAAGACATCTCGAAAGACTTGAGATGCCCTCGAGACTTTCTTTTCTACTAGTATCAAAGCATGAAAGAACCATCTTTGGAACGAGTTCAACCAAGTGAAGAAGACATTTAAAAAAACTATCACAAAGTTTGTTACCAAGGTCAAGGAGGTTGCAGATCAATAAGCATCCATTGGAGAGCTAATTGAATAGGAGGCTATCATGAGGAAAATTCTCAACGGGATTCAAAGTGATAAACAATGGCAAGCTTTCGCCACGGCTTACGATCTCAATATGGATGTGCAAACTCCAGACTTCATCATCTTTTTTGGAAAAGTCTTCAATCAAGAGGCCAACAATAGCATAAAGGAAGGTGACTCCTATCATGGTAATTCAACTAGTGCTCTATATTCAAATAATAAGGACAAGAAGCTGAAAGGCAAGAAGAAGGAAGAAGATGAAGAGGAGACTTCCCAAGCCAACTTTGCAAGCAAGAACAAGTGGAAAGGGAAGAAGAAAGGACCAAAGCAACACAAAGCCAAAGGTCAAAATGTTCAACCTTGTGCCATCTACAATAAGACCAACCACACCACTCAAAATTGTTGGTTCGATGGGAAGACTCGGGAAGGAAGTGGAAGAGGTGGATATGGTAGCATTAGAGGTGAAGGTGGTCACAACTTCAACAATAACAATAGAGGCTATAATAGAAGGGACTTCAACAATTATTCAAAAGGTGCAAGCATACTTTAGCTTGAGGGGGAGCTATTGGAACATCAATGTTACACTGTGTTTGAGGTGGATTCGATCTACATCAAAAACTATCACTTGGATTACATCGAAGGAATATCTCTTGAAGAGTTCTTTTACTTATGCTCACTTATTGTAGTCTTAAAAAAAAAAATTCATGGATCTTTTATCATTTCAAAAGCCTTGAGCTTTATACATGTAAAAGTAGAAAGATAGAGCCCAAACTCCACGAATTTGTGGTGGTTGAGTTGCATTTAATCAATCAATCATTTACCCAAAGGTACATCAAACTAGATCTTCACTTTTCCTAGATTGTAGGAAAGTGAATTGATCCCCTCCAACAACCTTCCCACCTTCATTTAAATTCAAACTCCACTTATAGAACTCGTGGAACCCTTCTAGAGTCTATAAAAAGATTTAAAGTCACTTGTATATACATGGAAGCAATATACATACACTTGTGACCATCATTGTCTTGCTCCATTTATCTGCATCATCTTCTTCGCTAATAGCAATTGTGCAGAGGTTGATGCTCTCTCTACGAAGCTCTAAATTGGATCCAAGGTATCTCATTGGAAAGGTAATAGTGTCTAGTTTATGGTTGTAAAAGTTCATAGAATTTGGTTTTGTATATCGAGAGGAATCTTAGTCTCTTTGTCTCAGGGTCAATCTCTGTGTATCCTCGAAAAATAGGAGGTACCACCATTGAGTGTCTAATTCATTCCTATAGCATATTTTGCTTATTCCTTATACTTTTGTGCATTCTGCACACTTAGACCTATGTTTATCACTCCTATTAAAGGATTTTTTCTAATTGTAATCATGCCGGTCGCCATGAGCATTTGAAGTTCATTATCTCTTCCATAGATAGTAAGTTTTTTAGCTAGTTGATGCACAAACCTATCTATTTTGTAGCGACTCTTTGTCCTTCATGCTCCAAAGTACATATTGAATTTTATTGCACTTATTGCATGCCTATAAGGCTTATTTCAGTCTCTATAAGCTCAAGGACTGGTCTTGTGCTAGTTGGTTGGACCAAACTTCATCGCTTCGCAACTCAATTTTCTACCTCCTACAAGCTTCTCCAAGTTCTTTCAATGTGCCTCAAGAATTGATAGGTAAGATGGATGCAAGGGCGGAAAGATGTATGTTTATTGGTTATGTGTTGGATTAAAAATTTTATAGGTGCTACCACCTGTTGATATATTTAGATAGTGATGCGTGTGAACACACTAGGACCGCCGGGGTACTCTTTTCCCTCTTTAGGAGGTTTTTTCCCCCCGGGTTATATATATGCATATTGCCCTAATGGGCTACTTATCTTTGTACATTCTCGAGTAATTCATTTAGTATTGTGTGTTATGCTCCAAGCTTCTTCTTCTTCCTTGTGTCGTTTGTGTGCTTCCGTAGACGCCTAACTCCAACAATTGGTATCACAGCAGGTCGTCGCTTCATCTAGGGCACCGTCGACACTCCTCTAATTGCAGTCTCAGAATCGCATGGATTTTGGTGAGCATACTCAACGTGTTTTCAAGATCAAAACATCTTCGCTCTGTGGTGTCAAAATCGCGATCTAAGCTCGTTTCGGCCTTCGAATGCACTATCGTAGCGCTTTTGCAGGCTATTTTGTCTTTTTGTACCAAAGGTATATACCAATTTCTGTTCAACAGTATAAGTGTCTCAAAGTCTGCTATAGGTCTAGTGCAATTCGACAAGGCAGTTCTGTTCAACTTTTTGAGATACAGTCAATTTTCTGCATCAAGGTATTTTAGTCACCGGCCATGGCTGAAAGCAGTGATGTATTCCATATGTTGGCTATTGAGGATAAGTTGGATGGTACCAACTAACCGTTATGGGCTTATATAATGCGACATGTGTTGGTTGCAAAAGGACTATGGAACATTGTGCAGGGTGTCGAAAAACGTCCTATCACACCTGCAATTGTTACAACTGCAGGTACTAAAGCTGATGCAGAAGTTGTCGAAGATGATGATATTCTGCATATTCTTATTCGTGCTGCAATTTCTGCTGCATCTACTGTAGAGCAGATTTGCTGGGATGGCAGAGATGCCTTGGCACATGCATTGATAGCTTTGTCTGTCAAACCTGCCATTATTCCTCACATTTGCTCTTGTAGAATAGCTAAGGATGCTTGGGATACACTTACCACATTGTACCAAGCTAGAAATGAGGCTCGTATTGCTTACCTCTGAAAACAGTTGGAGAGTGAGCATATGAATGAAGGTGATTCTATGGATAGTTTCCTAATGAAGATCAAAGACTTGAAGGAACAGTTGATTTCTGCTGATGAGGTTATACCAGATAGCTCACTTGTGCAGACCGTTCTGAATGGTCATCAGAGTTTTTCTTCTACTCTTCGGTTGATGATGAAAGGCAATCCAAATGCCTTATCATTTGAGGAGTTAGTCTTTGTTTTGTTGCAGGAAGATCACTCCAGGCAGACCAGGTCCATTATGCGTGTTTCAGATCAAACTTTGTTGTCTAGTCAAAAGGGCAAAGGAAAACGGAGCTCTTCAACTAGTAAGCAAAAATCTATTAATTCTGCACATTCAAAGAAGGAAGATAAAGATGAGAAGAAATCAGAAAAGCAGAAATTGTTTTGTAAGTATTGTAAAGGGAATCATCATATCATAAAGAACTGTCCAAAACTGGCGGCCATGGGTATATCCATTGAAGGCAAAGTCCGAAGTGTTCATGTGCTTCAAAAAGTTTTTGGGTTTGGCTAAAAATCTTTCAGCATGTAAAATGTGCACCCTCTGTTCTAATCAAGGGGGAGAATATATGTCTTCTGATTTTAATACATTTTTTGGCTAAACGTGGGATGAAACACCAGTGTACAGTGCTATATATACCTCAACAAAATGGAGTTGTTGAACGAAAGAACAGGTCACTCATGGAGATGGGGAGGTGTATGGTCAAGAGTTAGGCTTTACCACATAGTTTTGTGGCTTGAGGCTGTCATGTGTGCAGCATATGTACTGAACAAGTGTCCCACTAAAGCGCCAAAGTATATCACTCCATATGAGGCTTGGCATGACCGCAAGCCATCTGTTGCTCATCTACGTGTTTTTGGTTGTTTGGCATATGCATTAGTGCCTGAACAACATTACAGAAAATTGGATGATAAAGTAGTAAAATATATTTTTTTTGGGTACAGTTGTGAAAGTAAAGGCTATCGTCCGTATCATCCACAGACTAAATGCATTTTGGTTAGCCATGATGTTGTTTTTGTGGAAGATTCTATTAAGCCATTGCTTTCATGTACTAAGGAGACATTTGTTAGCTCCAAAGACAAATATGATACTTTGCTGCCTCTTTTTACAGGTGGACAACCTAGTGCTGGTCCTAATGAGGCAACTTCTGAGCCTTTGTAGGTTTCACGTGATGATGCAGATAATTCCATTTCTGATGCAGATGTACATGATGCACTTTGTTGCTCTAGCACAATGGTGAGAACCACGTTAAGAAGCTTCACCTCCTTAATGTCAATCCGCGGAAGAGATAGGAGTGATATGAAGATCGTGAGCGTGAGATGATGTGAGAGTGAAGGTGAGAAGCACAAAGATGCACACACGCATACACACACACAATGAAGAGACAAGCAAGACACAATGGAAGGTGGGAAATTAGCTCTATTACTCAAGAACACTATTACAAGCTCAAACTAGCTCTAAGCTTACACTAACCAACATGAACCAACCTCAAAAATGAGCTCCCTAGCTCTTTTTATAGTTTCTAGACTAGTTTTCACCGGTTTCACATCTAGTGACCGGCATAGTTAAAAAATAGGTCCTAGAGGCTATTTGGAAGGGTAAACGATGTCTAAAAATAACGAAAATTGGTACGCGCATTCTACCTAAGCTCCTCAAGCTCGAGGACTCCTCGGCTTGCACAAAATGGAGCTATGAATTAGAAAATGGGATTTTGTCTATATTACATATGTTACAAGAGTGATGAAAATCACTGTTGGATGTTTGAAGAAATAATAAGAAACATATTTGTTTGAAAAATTGATCCGATTGGCTCCCTGCTCCGTCTTTACATGCTTCCATGTCATCTGTGCCTCTGACTGTGCCTCTGACTGTGCCTCTAACTGCTTCCAACACCCCCCTCCCTCTCGCTTCTGTCGTCCTCGACAGAACCTTGTTGTGCGGTCTGCCGGATGTAGTTTTGTAGGAGGTCGTGAGCGAGGGTGTGCTCAGATACTCGAATGCCTCGGGCCAGATCAGCCTCGAGTTTCTCCCAGTCGATTGGTTGTGGTTCGTCGGTTGGCGGGAGTTGATAGTGCGCGGAATAAACCATTCGCTCACAGGCAAAAAGTTGCAATAAATGTGTGGGCCTGCTGATGAATACCTCGGAATGGTATTCCCAAAATCCGGTGGTGAACATCTCTTCGAATGTTTGCTTGTAGCACGCCGGGAGGTATTTTATTCTACAGTGCCAAGCATAACACACCCGGAGCGATGGCGTTGTGCTCATGTCATATACTAGATCAAAGTTACCATGCTCAAATCCCGGGGTGTTTACATGCGGTGCCTTGACGCGTCGGAAGACTTTAAATATCATTTGCATCATGTCAAAAATTTTGACAGTCATATGCGCTGCAATATCATTCATAGGCTTCAGGCGAGGGAGCCAGTGACGGATTGTAGCCATCATATAGCCAACAGTGGGTAACTCGGTGGGTGGCTTGAAGTAGGGGTAATTCAACCAATCCTGACACTGCCTATTGTTTTGTACTTTGATAGCGAATGCAGTCCAGGAGCGGCGTCGTGGTACTGGTCCCCAGCAAGGATTATACTTTAAATGTAAAGGCGCTTTCACCCATGTGCTCATCATTTCTGGGTACTTCTGGAGTAGATCCTTGCGCCAATCAGGTTGATGGATCTCTCCTCTTTGCGCATTTGGTGGCAAATCCACCGGCTCGAATTGTGTAGCGTGCGTGGGTTTCATGCCGGTTTCTTTCTCTATAGCTAGCTGATATTCAGCCATTAACATGAAGTACGGTTTATACTGCAGCTCAGGCCCAGATATATAGCGTCGGGGGGCTAAATGAGCAAAGAAGGGGGATTGTAAGATTCTCTCTTCAATCATGGCCATGGCATGCAACTGTGCCTCTACTCTGGCTGAATGTGTCGTTCCAAGTTCCTCAATTATTTTCATCCATGCGGGGGTAGGAAGTTCATAGGTCATCTGGCCTTCGGCTGTGACTTGTCCGCCTAGGATGGGTATTGGCTTGTATGCTTCTTCAAACGTTTCCTCCACCGGAATGGTTATGTTCTCGTCGTCAGCTGGGATCTCCGATGGGGAATCAGGCCGTGGTGGTGCTTCGTATACATCTATGCGTGATTGGAGAGTGGCTACCTGGGCCCGTAATGCGTTGAGTTCTTCTAAGATGTCAAGAGTAGGGTCCACAGGTTCTGGTACTTCTGCTGCTACTTGTACTTGTTGTGGTGCCGGTTCTCTGAGCTGTAGTAACTTGTGATCTTCTTTTAACTTCTGATGCTCTTCGTTCATTCGATCATAGTCCTCTAGCAGTCGAACATGGTCATCTAGCAACATCCGCATCGATTCAGATGGGATTTCCTTGAATCTACTAGGACTTAAGGGTTGTTCTGGATGGTCCAATGCCGCTTCCAAATTCTCTCTATTCTGCTCTTGGAGTCTCCGGTTCTCCTCTTTTGCTGCGGCTAGGTGTCTCCTGAGTAAGCCCATATTCCTGGTCAGCGTCGCGTTCCTAATTGTTTGGGCTCGAAGCAGGTTGTCCAGATCAGCAGTGGCTTCTTTTGTTTTCTCTTCACTTTCTAGCTCTAGCTTATGATATGCCTCTCTTAGTTCTTGGTGTCGCGTATTTAAAGCGGCATTCTCGATTGATAATGAATTAAGCTGCGACTGTAATTCATTTGTCGTCCTCTGCAGCTGTTGATAGTTGTTGCCAAGAGATGCAAACTCATCTCGTACTTGTGACATGCATGTGAACATTTGTTGAAGTGCAGTGTCTATGGTTGGCGATGATAGTAATGGAGTGCTAAGTGAGGATGCAGTGGAAGTAGATGCAGCGGGAATGGGGAATGGGGTTGGGAAGGTGGATGCAGTGGTGATCGTGGAAAATTGTGACGTACCTAAATATGAGTGTGTTGTGAGTGGAGTGGGTGCTGGTGCGGTCGGTGGTGAGATGTCCATGTCATTGGACGTGTCAAGTGCGGTGACTGTGAAAAGCGGTGTGTATGTGGGTGGTTGTGTAGGTGTGAAGACGGGATTTACAAATGTAGAGTAATTTACAGGGGGGATGGCTGGAGCAGCTTGGTGAAAAGGGGAAATAGGGGTTATAGTGGGTTGGGGAGGTGAAACTGGTGAGAAGGTTAGTGGTGTTAGAAAGGTGAAAGGGTGTCTTAAAGGTGGGGGAAAAGATGGGAAGGATGAAGGGATGAAGGGGTTAACATGTAGACGAGGTGGGGTGGGTGCGGGCATGGTGGCATGAATGGGCAGGGCAAAGGCGGTGGCTATGTTGCCGTGGACTGGTGTGGCTGTTGGAGAAGCAGGTGGGTTTGCAGGGGATACAGGATGGGTTGGTGAAACATGAGGTGAGAGAGGAGTAGAAGGTGTGGATGTTATTTCAAGGATAGTGGTAGTATGTACAACGGTAGTACGTGGCGGGGAGTCGACTAGGATAGCTTCATCGGTGAAGGATCTTTCCGGACGTAGGCGTGCATCTTGCGCCTGGTGGGATGATTGAGCACCTACCGGAACTCGAATATATTCACCGGGCTTCGATAACAAGCGAACTCTGCGAGGGTCATATTGGGGGAGTGGCTTCCTTTGTAAATATCTCAGTGCTTCGACCGGGCCAATGGATTTGACCAGTTCTCTGAACCCTCTGATGTAGACTTCTTCAAACCCTCCGGAGACGAGTTCTTGTTCGATTATGGTTTGGCTCTCTTCTTCAGTCAATTTCTTTCATGCCCAAACTTTCTCCATTGTACGATATAATTTCTTGATTGCCAATGTGTAAGCTGCTGCTTCGAAAGTCTCCTCTTCATGCGTGCTGGTGTCACCGTGTGCATCGGTTTGTTGGCCTTGGCCATCTGTCTGTCCTTGTTCTTGGGAATCATGCGTGCCCTGGCTGGCTTCATCGTCACCTTCATCGTCATCAGTGGCTGTTCTTTCGTCATCAGAGCTCGACACAACTTGTCCCTGTGGCTGATCCCGCAGTGTGGTAGGGTAGCTGGGGCGTTCATATTCTTGAGAGAACATCTGTGCCTCTGAAAACTGGAACTCATTTGAGAATGCATCAGGCATTTCAAAATCGAACGTTGTGTTTATTGGTTCTTCTTCCATGTGTGGTATTGGGAAAGAAAAGGCTTCCGCACCAATAGTGGTGGGAGCTTCTGCTCTGGTGGTGGTGGGTTCTGTGGTTGTAGTTGCCTGAGGTGCAATGGTACTGGTAGTGCCCTCCGTTACCACTGGTCTAGATAACCTTATTCGAATGGGTTGTACTGTGGGAGAAGCTTCTGTCGGTGATCGCTCTGGGGAGGGTTGTGGTGATGGTGACTCTGGCACTTGAAGGCAAGGAATAGTGCCTCCCATGCGCTTACCTGCCTGTGCTCTGCTGGGCTTCCTGGCTTTCTTCGTCGTTCCTTTGAATGCCTTCAGCTCTTCTCCTGTTAATGCACGTTCAATTGGCAAGTCATAGGCCAAGCACATATAAACAATTCTTGTTAGCGCACAACATCCATTAAGCACTTTCTTTCGTTCCCATCTGTGTTGCGCCAAATACATTTGATCAATGATCCAGCTCGCCAGATCGACAGTCTGAGGTCCAGTACAGGCTAAGTACAATCCAAACCATATTCTTTTATGTGGCATGGTGAATCTGTCCTGAGCAGGGAATGCAAAATGTTGCATGCATATCCTTAGCGGCTTTGACAACTCAGGTGTAATTGCTGAGATCTCCTCCCACTTAGTGACATCCCCACGTTTCATAGGGTCTGGAATTAATCTTTCTCGATCTGTGGGCGTATGGGTTCCATGAATCTTGATAGCAGCCCTGATTAAATCCTTCGAAAGATAAAACCTTTTGTAAGGTGGATCATCCACTAAAGAAGGCAAAATAAAAGTTCCTGGGATATCCTTATTCTCTGAGGCCAGCAAATTAGTGATTAAATAATAACACCTATAAAAGTCAGGTTTGGGCAGAGGATCACTGAAATACTCCGTGAAGCCGGCTCTGGCCCAAACATGAGTTAAGTCCTGGGTGTTCTGTAGGCCTTCGAATTCTCTTGAGAAGAATTGATATTTTCCCCAAGTGCGATCATCAAACGTCAAATTAGATTCAAATATAAAATCCGCGTCCACTAAGGGTCCTGCAAGTCCCTGAAACCAATGGGAGTTACGGTGTATCTTTTCTATGTAGCCCATAGGTGGGTTATCGATCGGCATGGGCCCTGGAAATCCTTGGAATTCTGGCGGTGGAGCAGTCGGGTGGGATTCTGCTCGTAAAACATTGAGGGGCGCTGCAGCTACACTGGGGCCTGCTTCTGATGGTCCTTCGTCGGTTTGCATGATGACTGATGCACTAAGGAGAAAGATCTGCTACAAAAGATTAACACATTAGCATGGAAATTAATTATGATCCCATTAAAGTGAGACCGCAATCCCTTTCCATAACTGATGCGTAACCCGTGTAGCCAAGTGCTGTGATGTGATGCATGCAATGCTTCTTGCAGCACTAGTGCAGGTCTCTAGACACCTACACGTTTCAGATTAAGCATACATTTCTTGATGAGATGAGATTATGAGTGATGTGTGATGATGGTGGGTGAATTTTTACAAGGTTTAAAGGTTAGTGATTTAGTACAAGGTTGTATGTTAGTCGGGGGGTAGTTAGAGAAAGGGTTAGGGGAAGACGGTTGGACATTCTTCGGTATCCATTTCCTAAGAGTCTTTGAGTGGGTAGTGGGTTTCGGCTGAGGGGCAAAAGGTAGTATCGGGTGTGGTGGTATTGAGGGATGGAAAGATTTGTGAGGGGTATATATTACATGGCTTAAGGGTTGAGCTATGATACATGGTTTGGGTACCCAAATCTGCGTGGGTGTGGGTCTATGGGTAAGGTATTTCTTGGCGATCCAAATTTGTCGAATGCTCGGCCCTGTAGAAGAAGGTCGAGGGGATGGTGGATACTGATTCTGTTTCTGTTCTGCCTTTTTCTTGTCGATCTGTGCTTGGTTGGAGTGCTTCGGTGCTTTTGTCCTTTTGGCACCCATATTTGTCTGGTGCCGCTTCCTTTGGGTGGCCCAAACTGCTTTCCTTGTTGTGTCTTCTGATACTACCCTCGGTCTGGGTTCCTTCGTCGTGGTTGACTCTGTGGTGGTTGAGGTGAAGAGGTCGGATGGACACTCTGCTTTGGAAAAGAAGGGAGATCCAACACTTGCGTGACCTGCCCATTAGGAAGTGATGCGTTCTTTAACTTTAATCTAGGCCAGTCCGCAACAAGTTTGGAAGGATGAGCACCGCAGGGTGTCGTGCTCATTTGGCCGCTGATGCAACCCACCTGACCGCTGATTGTGTCCATCTGCCCTAGCGGATGGGTAGCTGCCTCTTCTAGTTTGCAGGAAGTCCCAGGGAAGATCTCCTGTCGTCCTTCTGATTGACAACTGTCCATAGCCAAGCCCGAGTGGGTTGGTGTAGACATAACGTGACTGGTCTGATTAAAGATCTTCCGATCTTCCGTCGCATGCGTTTCATAGGGTCTAGGGTTACAAACCTCAGTCGGAATGCCGTTAGGGAAGTCAAGCGGTATCACTCGCTTCTGCTCTAAGGTTCCCATCTGTAAGGAGCCTTGTCTAAGATTTAAGTCCACTGAGTGATCGTATAGCCAATCTTGGCCAAGGATTAGGGGTTCTATCAGGTCGTCATCATGGCACACTAGTAGCTTCGCTGTCATGGTCATATCCTTAATGAGGATAGGAAGGTCCACCTCACCCATGCAAGGGGTTTCCATGCCTCCTAAGCCTATGAGGTATGCCTCAATTGGCCGCATTTCTATTCCTGAATCCTTATAGTGGGACCATCTAATCGCACTAGTCGCAGCACCTGAGTCAATTAAAGCCCTGAGTTCTTGGCAAGGGTTGCCGTGCTCTAGCCTAACTGTAATGAATGGTCTCCTGTCCACTATGCTAGGATGAGTGGTTGACTTTACTTGACACATGGCCATGGGATATCTGGGTGATGTTTCCAGATGGTTATAATGTTCTCTCCCTAGTCCTTGTCTTCTTAGCTTCATGCGCTTAATGCGTTCTATGGCTTCTGCCTGAGCTTCAGCTCGTATTCTGTTTTCTTCCTCCTTACGCTTCTTTGCCAACATGAGTCGTTTAACCATATCCTCAGTAAGAGGTTCTTGATATAACCTGACTCTACAGCCACTAATGTAATTAGGCATTATATCTCCTTCTAAGGTGGCTAACTGTACTGCTCCACTTGTCGAAAGTCTGTTAATGATCATAGGTCCATAACCTCGCTTTTCTAACTTCCGTGCGTGCTGTTTCAGCGTATACACTAGAACTAAATCTCCTTCTTTTAACCCTTTATCTTTCACATGTGCATCAAAATATGCTTTCTGTCGCTTCTTCGCTGCGTATATTCCTACTGCTGCTTTCAGCCTGGTTTCTCCTAATCGTTCCAAGTCCATTATTCTCGCTGATAATTCATGGTTGGTCCACTGATGTTCTTGTGCAACCTTAAGGGTAGGTATCAAGAAGTCCAGAGGAAGCACTGCATTCTGACCAAAAACCATCTGAAAGGGAGTCGCATTGAGTACGGTCTTGTAGGCCACTCGATATGCCCAAACAGCGTGGTGTAACTGTTTGTCCCAATCTGAACGTTTATTGTTCACGAGTTTCGTCAGTACGTTACAAAGTATCTTGTTAGCGCTTTCAGCCTGACCATTGGCCTGAGGATGATATGGTGCAGATTTCTTGTGAATCACCATAAAATCCTGTAACAAATATTCAATGACTTGGTTTAGAAAGTGAGTGCCTCGATCGCTCACTAACTCTATAGGCAATCCATATCTTGTAAAGACATTTTCAAATAAGAATTTTGCAGTTGTGTGTGCATCATTCTTTTTTGTGGCTTTTGCCTCTACCCATTTGGTTAGATAATCTGTGGCAACAATAATGTATTCCGCATGTGTACCTTTTGCAGGGGGGTTGATGGGTCCTACAAAGTCTATACCCCACTTAGAAAATGCACGTCCACCCATCATGGGTTTCAATGGCATTTCATCTCTGCGAGTAGGAAACTGAGTTCTTTGGCACACATCACATCTCTTTACATAGGTATGTGCATCCATGTGAAGAGTGGGTCACCATAATCCTGAAAAGAGGATGGCTTTGACTATCCTATCGGGTCCAAAATGACCTCCTGCAACACCTTGGTGTGCAGTCTCTAGTATGCTCAGATAATCGCTCTCATGAACACATTGTCTTAGATATCCATCTCGTCCTCTTTTGTATAAATTATCGCCAATAAGTGAATAGTCTTGAGCTTCCTGCTCTAGACTGCGTTGTCGAGCTAAGGTCATGCCTTGAGGGAATGTGTTCGTCCTCAAGTATGTCACTAAAGGTTCACTCCAGTCTGGTGTGAGAGACACGTGATATAGTGTAGCATGCTCTACTGGTGGTCTTTCACAGCAAACATGGCATTCCTTACACAACTTGTAGACATCTGCTTCCATCGTAGGCCAATATACTCCCAATCTCTGCAGAGTCTGTAATGTTCGATGTTTTGAATGATGTTGCTTTAGTGCACCTTCGTGTGCTAATTGCAACCAATTCGCATGTTCTGATTCATCTACACAACAAGCAAAAATCTTTTGATTATCCCGTTTATATATGCTTCCTGCCATTATTTGGTACCTCTGAGACTTGGTAATCTCTCCTTCTTTGATCTTTATCCTAGGATTCTTGGGTCCGTATGTCAGAATAGGGACTATAGGCTTAGCCCATTCTGGTGCTATCTCAAGGTTAAACAAGTATGCATCTGGGAGATCATCCGCTACTCCTTGAGGAGCTTCTCCTGAGGTTAATCTTGAAAGGTGGTCAGCTCTAAGATGTGTCTTTCCTTTCCTAACTACTACTTCAAAATCATACTCCATGAGTAATAGAAACCAGCGTATTAATCGTCCTGTGTTACATGGTTTGTTGACTAAGTATAATAGGGCTTGATGATCTGTAAAGAACTTGAATTTGTTGGCCAACAAGTAGTGCCTAAACTTCTTTACTGCGTAGATCATCCCTAGTCCTTCTCGTTCCGTCGTGGTGTAATTTCTTTCTGCTGTGTTCAATTGTCTGCTCGCGTAAGCTATGGGGAGATCTATGTTACCTTCATTCGTGGGTTGTGCTAACACACATCCTATGGCGTAATTGGATGCATCCACATGTACATGGAATGGCTTACTCCAATCTGGGGTTGTCAATATAGGTGCTGAGCACAAGCGTCGTTTAAGTTCAGTGAATGAATTTTCACATTCATCTGTCCATTCAAAATTGGTTAAAAGAGAATACAAAGGCTTGGCTATGATTGCATACATGTGTATGAATCTCCTATAATAACCGCAATGGCCCATAAATGCCTGTACCTCTTTCACATTAGTTGGTCTGGGTAGATCCGCAATTACCTTCACCTTTTCCTCATCCGTGGAGATTCCATTTTTTGACACAATGTGTCCTAGAATCTTGCCTTGTCTGACCATGAAAACGCACTTTTCTGGGTTCAAACAAACCTGATATTCTTGACATTTGTCAAATATTTGTCTTAACTCTGGAATATGTGTCTGTCTTACATTTGAATGAGCACATATGTCATCGACATAAACTTCCAAGCTCTTGCATAAGAATTCCTTGAAAACATGACACATGAGTCGCTGGAAAGTAGCGGGTGCATTTGTTAAGCCAAATGGCATCACACAAAATGCAAATATGCCCCATTCAGTGGCGAAAGCCGTCTTGTGTTGGTCTTCTGGAGCAATGGCTACTTGGTTATAGCCTGAGAATCCATCAAGAAAGCTGTAAACTTCCTTGCCCGCAACTCTTTCCAATAGATGTTCCGTGATAGGAAGAGGATAACTATCTCTAATCGTGGCGGCATTAACTTTTTTAAGGTTAATACACACACGCAATTTTCCATTCTTCTTGGGCACAACCACAATGGGGGATACCCATTCGGTATGCTCAATTTCGTAAATGAATCCTGCTTCTATCAAGCGATCTATCTCCTCTTTAATCTTCGCAGCGTAGTTATCATTGTACGTGTAAGGTTTCTGTTTTGTCGGTTTTGCATCTGGAGTCATAGGGATTCTATGAGAACATATATCTGGATCTACTCCTTTCAAATCTTTGTAACTCCAAGCAAAAACATCTCTATATTCGCGCAATAGGGCAACTAACTCTTCTTCTTCTTCAATCGTCAAATCGTGCCCTATATATGTGCATTTTTCTTCTTCTCCTTCTATGGCAACTATTATTTTCTTGGTTTTCTCTCGGTTATCATATACTTGTCCATCATTTACCTTTCTATTAGGCATTCGTACCATGATTCTTCTATCTTCGATTTCGTATTTCTTGAAATTCTCGGGTACTTCAAATAAAGATTCTTCTTTTTGTGACATGGTTGCTTGCTTCTTTCTTTTCTTGCCTCGTGTCTCTGAGTGTGAGTCTCTACTTCGTAGAAATATTCTTCCTCTGATGTGAATGGAGAGTCCATAATAATTGATTCTAAATCAAAATCGCTTGCATCCTCAAATGCATCAGTGTTAGGTTCACACTCTTCTAAAATCGCATCACACATGATTGGCTCTATCGTGAAAACTGAAATGTCATAGCCATCCTCGTCACAGTGGGGTGTCCATTGTTCTTCATTGATGGCTACATCCATGGTGGCTAGTATTTCTGCCCAGCCATGGGGTTCAAACTCTTCGTCTGGGAATACTACAGGTGCATATGCTGGATCTTGAAGGGTTCGTGGATGTTGTTCTGCACCTAAGGTCCTTGCTTCTAATCGTTCTTCCTCTTGTTTGGCTACTTTACACATCCATAAATGGGTATCCTCATGCAACCAAGAAGGATTTGATTCTAATGAGTGCACGGATTCCGTCTCTACTGGTGTCTTATGGATGGTATTCCATTGTATTGGGGGTACATCTCTGTGTGAATAGTCTTTAAGATTGACTTTAGTAGTCACTCCTAAATGTTGCAAGTACAAAGAATTAGTTCCCCAATCTTGTACAATTTGCAATTGACGCATGAATGGTCGTCCCAATATCATCTCATAAGCACGATTTTTCGCAAAGTCACAAATGGCAAAAGTATGCTCAAATTCCACACCACAAGTGGTGAGAGATATGCCTTCTAGTAAGCCTAATGGTTTTTCTATGTGTCCATCAGCCATTTGTAGTTTCATCCTGGTGGGTCTGAGTGCTGGCTTACCCCAACGTTTCCACAAAGCGGTGGTAGCGATGGCTACTCCGGCTCCTGAATCTAAGATGGCTTTCGTGGTGTAGCCCTGATGGGTTATTGGAAGATATGTGTTACCTTCCTCTCCTTCGCTTACGTCTCCAATCTTTTCCACGGGTATCTCTGGTACCTTCTTATGTGATCCTATCTGAGAGGATGTGGTAGCTAGCTCAGGGAATTGATTTGCTACGTGCTTCCACAATTCTGGTTTTACCTTTAACAATTCCTCCAGAGTGAGATTACACTGTACTTTAGTGTTCTTGATCACTTCCGTGTTCCTAGGGATCACTGATTCTTCATTCCTCACTATTATCGTGGGTGCTCTCATACTAATAGACTTAGCTTCCCAAGGTCCTGTGAACTGAGGTAATTCTTGTAAAGAATTAGATTCAAATCCTGTGGGTTCACTCAGTTGTTCCACCTCTACATCATCATATATAGAGGGGATGTCTTGGGGAAATTGTTCCTGCAAGTCGTCTATTTCTTGAATAGGAGGATGGGTTCCTTGTTCCTTTCTCCATTTCTCTTCTTGTATTTCTCTCAAAAATTCATGTGAGTACCTATGTATGGAAGACAAATTGTCTTGACTTTCTGTATTGGGTACTTGAGACAGGGGTGGTGCATTCCTTTCCTGTGTCTCTGTGACAATAGGGTTCCTAGACTGATCCTTTTTCTCTTTGCTTTCTATCAAGTGTTCTAGCCTCTCCATTAGTCCTTGAAAGTGTAATTCCGGTTTTGCCATGTTATTCCAATTAAGATATCTAGAGGCTTCGAACAAAGCTTGTGCTAACTCTACCATCTTCATGCAGAGTTTAGTTCTCTCAATTTCTAGATCAGCTCGAGGGTAGTTTTTACTCATTTCCGTTACTTGAGGTCCCTCTTTTATTCTAGCGTGATATGCACGAAACATCATGTCTAGATCTTCTGGTATGGGTTCCGCTAAAACTGATCCTGATTTCTGAGCTGGATTCTCTTGATTCAAGTCCTATGAAGTCAATTCTTGGATTTTGGCTCTAGATTCCTTTAAACTTCCTTCCAACTCATATATCTTTTTACTCCATTTTCTCTTTATTCTTTCTCTAGAATCTTTCCAAGATTTTATCTTTTTACTGCTAGATTCTGCAACTTCAC
Organism: Ceratopteris richardii; assembly: GCA_020310875.1. Classification (NCBI taxonomy): domain Eukaryota; kingdom Viridiplantae; phylum Streptophyta; class Polypodiopsida; order Polypodiales; family Pteridaceae; genus Ceratopteris; species Ceratopteris richardii. The sequence continues at coordinate 48,084 of MU262019.1, forward strand.
TAGTTCCGGCTACTTTCTCTTGATTAAGCTGTTGGTTTTGTAAGAGCGCCTGGGCTCTGGTTATAGCTTGGATAGGCACGTATGTAGGGTTGGATCCATCTGCGTTATTTACAATACCTATCACGTTGATCGGTGTCACATTCAAAGTGTTAACTGGGTTCTTAGGACAATCTTTGATTATGTGCTCTTTGCCACAATCGGCACAAAAGCCTTGTATGTTATAGTACTGTGATTGCCTTGCTATTGGGGGATGTGGACAATCCTTTATGAAGTGATCTCCTTGGCACCTAAAGCATGGTCCTCTAGGGCCCTGTGGTCTCTGTTGTCTCAATTGGGGCCGTGGGTTTGGGTTTGCGTACATCACATTAGCATAGTCTGGCTCCCAACTAGGTTCCATTGATGGACTATCATAATGATATGTCTCCACATGTTCTGGTGACTCCGTGTAATAAGCGGGTGGACTAGTTACATGAGTAGAGTCAAAACTGTTTGAGTTCGGGTCACTTTCTGTGATCAAGGGTGAAGAAGGCACTAAGGCCCTACTTAGGTTCTCTTCTGCAGCAGCGTATTTGACTGAGATGACATTCGCTGGTGGGGGTGGCTGCTGAGCTAAGACGGGTTGAGGTCTCTGTTGAGCCTGGTATGGGTAGTCCTGAGGAGGCCTATAGTAATAAGGCTGAGCATTGTATTGGCCTTGATACCTACCTGGCTGCTGATATGTTTGCGGGTAGTTCTGTCTCACAGTTTGTTTGTTGTATGGGCAGTCCTGAGCCGTATGATTCGTGTATCTTCTCTCAATTGTGCAATATTGGCCACTAGGGTTGGCTTGAGGTTGTGGTGCATTGGGACACACGTTTGCCAAATGATTTCCACCACAAGTGTAACAACGTACCTTAGTTGGTAGCTTGGGTACCTGTTTACTAGAAACTCCTAGTTTTTGGGCCACTTTTTCTGCTAGGTCTTCTATCGAATTAGACAATTTTGTGGATGCTAGAGAAGAACAATCTGAGTCCTTATAGACCTTTGAGAGTTCTAATTCATCTCCTAGGTTGTCCTCGATGTCTATACATATTCTTACACACTCCTCTAGCGTTCTGGGTTCTTTTAGGTACACATAGGAGCGTAGTTTAGCGCTCAACAAGCCATCTAGGAACAGTGATACTTGTTTGGCTTGTGAGGGTAGCTCTTGCATTGGACATCGTTCGACATATTGTCTAAACCTACGTCCTGCCAGTCTTACTGTTTCTTGAGGGATCTGTTTAAAGCTATGAATCAACGAAGACGTGTCATGTCTAATCCCACTTTTAGAGAATTCAGTGATGAATGACTCTAAAAAGTGATGGATGTCTCTAAATTGCCTTTGTTGCAATGGTTGGAACCAAGTTAAAGCGGTATTCTTTAACGTTAGTCCAAATGCATTGTATTGCGTGAACATGTCCTCAACTTGTTCTGCTCTTAGTACTTGCTTGAATTCTGCAACATGGTCATAGGGATCTCCTGTCCCATCAAAGTAATTCTTCATTGATTTTACTAACTGTGTGGGTCTCAATACTCTTGCGTGTTCGCGTGGTCTAGGTAGAGGAAAATCATCTCTACCACCTGGTATTCCATGATCTCTTTGTCTATCCGCTCTATTAGTGTTTGTGGTTGTTCTATCTCTCCCTATGGGATGATTAAAGCTTACTTCCGGTCTTTCTTTATTTCCTTCTCTTTGATTTCCCTGGGCTGAGGATGTTCCTGCCCCTTGTTGACTTGTATTTATGTTCGTTCTCGATGGAGGGAATACCAATTCACCTCTCCATGTGTATGTGTTTTTAGCGCGGTCAGGCACCACAAAGACTCTTTCTGAAGTCTCATCCAGGTATACAACCTTTCCAGGTGTATCTGGGTCCTTGAATTCATAAATTGTAATGATGCCTATCTCACCAGGGTGTTCCTTTCTGTACCTCCAAAAGGCTTCATCTGTCTCTTTATTTACAAACAACTCGATGCTCCTGTTATCTTGAGGGATCCACTCTGGGATGAGTACTCTTGTTAATACGGATTTCCCTCTAGGTGTTCTAGGTTCTCCTAACGGTTCTTTTCCTTGAAATTTCGCTTCCGTCTCTAACTGAATTGTGCCAAACTCATTAGTATCGTTTGGCTGCGTACTTAAGACGTACATGGTTCCTTCTTTGTCTATGTAAGCGTCTCTCTCAAATTTCACCACTGGTCTTTCCAATCCAATGGGTTGATCAGGGTTGTGCAGTTGCACCACTTGCCTTTGCAAACCATCCTCATAGATGCGAGCACCTAATCGGTTGGTTCGGAGAAACTCTAATTGCGTTCTATAGGGTCCTTCTGGTTTTTCTAAGTATGCTACATTCGACCCTCCGTCTGGTCTGTCTGTGCTAAATGCCATTTCTGAATCACTTGATTCTGAGCTCAACTCATGGGGATAACTACTATTCAATTGCTGAGCCCACGATCGTGCAGTAGTTCTTACACTTGCCTCTGATGATCTAAGGCTTCGTCGGTCCGACTTACCTATGTGTCTCCCTGATCTAAGGTTCATTAATTTTCTTCCTTGCACACTCAATCACACACTTAGATCATCAATGGTTCTTTGTTATTACTTTTCTTGATTCTTTTTAATTTTCTTTGGATTCTTGTCTTAATATATGCGTCACGAATTCGACTTTCCGTTATGATTTTGAGTTTTCGTTCCGTCAGACTTAGGTTCTTTCCTTTAGGCTTTCGTCACACACACCTTTACTTGTAGTCTTAAACTTGAAAGAATTAAGTATCTTGAACTTGAGGCGTTCCTATCGTCGTCAATCCACAACACTACCGTTTAGCCTAAGCTAAGAATTGACTGAGGGGGTTGAGTAATCTTCCAACCTCGAGTCGGCTTTTCTGGTTGCTCTGATGCCCAAGAAGCCGCGCTTCCCAAGCTTTGCTGTCTTCACTGCCTTGCTTGCTTGCCTTTGATTGCCCTTGCTAGACCTGGAGAAATCCAATATTAGACCAATTCACAGTTGGATGATCAAGCACTTGAGCATACACACCTTTTTAGTCCCTTCCCTTTTGCCCAAAATTTCAATACTTGCCCCCTGGCTTCCTAGTCCCAAACTAGGTGAACCTCAAAACAGCTTATCTAAAAAATAGACGTATCCTTTATGAAAAAAATAGTTGAGGTCACGTAGTACTCGTCACGAGCTTTCTAACGAGCTATTAAGCTCAAAAAACGGACTTCTGATGAAAAAGTTATGAGCGTTCAGGCCCTGCGGGGTAAAAACTGACAATCAGGTTTTCCTTCAGATATGAGCTAAGGGGTCTCCTATGAGTCTAATGGTCCAAAAATTTCTCAAAAATACCCCCAAAATTGGCCAAAAAATGGAACCCTAAATTTGCGATGGGGGTGCACAATCGCGATGGTCTAGGACCGTCGCGATGGTCCAAGCCAACCGTCGCGATGGCGTGGAATTTGGACAATCGCGATGGTGCGAAAAGGCGAACCGTCGCGATGGCCCGAAGTGAACGATCGCGATGGCGTGAGGTTGAACCGTCGCGATGGCCCGAACAGGCGGACAATCGCGATGGCGTGAGGTCGAACCGTCGCGATGGCCCAATCAGGCGGACAATCGCGATGGCGCGGGTCAACGGTCAAAGGTGGACAATCGCGATGGTCCGAAGCGGATAGTCGCGATGGTCACAAGTGCGATGGCGTGAGCCAATCGCGATGGTCTGATTTTGGGCTGTCGCGATGGTCCGAAAAATGAATCGTCGCGATGGTCTATCTTAACACGTGGCACCGACGTGGCAATGGCATGGGCCAATCGCGATGGTCCGGGGTCAGCTGAACAATCATGATGGTCCAAGTGGACCGTCGCGATGGCTCAAGTGAACCGTCGCGATGGTCCGAGACCGTCGCGATGGTCCGGCCGAGCCGTCACGATGGCGTGAGCCTATCGCGATGGTGCGACACAATCGCGATGGTCCGAGCCAATCGCGATGGTCCACCAAAGTGTGAATTTTTGAGATGCGCCTGTGGATTCGTAGATGCGCAAGGGTCGCCTACCTCGTGGTGTGGTCGCCTACCAAGAATTCCGAAGGTTGCAGACCATCGCGATGGTCCGCCACACTCGACAGATCTTTGACAGAGAGTAAATTTTTACCTTTTCCAAGCTTTCCTGATGCACTGGAGCTCTGTACCTGCAAGAAAACTCAAGAAAACACAAGCACACACAAGCACAGAAGTTCTCTCTCGCTCTCTCGCATGCACAAATGAGGGGAAATGAGGTGAATGGGTGGATATGGTGAATTTTCTGATTTTTTTGGAGATGAAGATGATGATGCGATGATGAAGATGGAGTATGGGGAAGGTGAAAAACACTAAAAACTAAGTAAAAACAACAACAAAAACTGAAATTTTTACCTTCCAACGCCACTTCTTGCTATACTCTTACCATCACACATTCGTCCTAGACTCGATCCCCGGCAACGGCGCCAAATTTGGTGTTGCTCTAGCACAATGGTGAGAACCACGTTAAGAAGCTTCACCTCCTTAATGTCAATCCGCGGAAGAGATAGGAGTGATATGAAGATCGTGAGCGTGAGATGATGTGAGAGTGAAGGTGAGAAGCACAAAGATGCACACACGCATACACACACACAATGAAGAGACAAGCAAGACACAATGGAAGGTGGGAAATTAGCTCTATTACTCAAGAACACTATTACAAGCTCAAACTAGCTCTAAGCTTACACTAACCAACATGAACCAACCTCAAAAATGAGCTCCCTAGCTCTTTTTATAGTTTCTAGACTAGTTTTGACCGGTTTCACATCTAGTGACCGGCATAGTTAAAAAATAGGTCCTAGAGGCTATTTGGAAGGGTAAACGATGTCTAAAAATAACGAAAATTGGTACGCGCATTCTACCTAAGCTCCTCAAGCTCGAGGACTCCTCGGCTTGCACAAAATGGAGCTATGAATTAGAAAATGGGATTTTGTCTATATTACATATGTTACAAGAGTGATGAAAATCACTGTTGGATGTTTGAAGAAATAATAAGAAACATATTTGTTTGAAAAATTGATCCGACTGGCTCCCTGCTCCGTCTTTACATGCTTCCACGTCGTTTGTGCCTCTGACTGTGCCTCTGACTGCTTCCAACACACTTATTGATGAGAGAGCTGATATTGAGCACGTAGGAGAACATTGCAGACCTTTTCACGAAGGCTCTGCCTAGGGAGAAGTTTGAAGCTTTCCGCAAAGCTTTGGGATTACTTCCTTTCGTGGAGTGATTTCCACATAGCTTGGCACTTCCTTATACATGAGTGCCAGCTCCTTCTTCACCACATCACTCCTAAGGGGGATATGTTGATATATTTAGGTAGTGATGTGTGTGAACACACTAGGACCACCGGGGTACTTTTTCCCCTCTTTAGGAGGTTTTTTCCCCCCGATTTGTATATACGCCTATTGCCCTAATGGGCTAATTATCTTTGTACATTCCGTATTGTGTGTTGTGCTCCAAGGTTCTTCTTCTTCCTTGTGTTGTCCGCATGCTTCCACAGACATCTAACTCCAACACCACCCTAATGCAAAAGATTAAAGGTATCTATTGCAATATGAAAATATTGAAGAGTAGAGAGGAGATATGAAGCTAGGGTTGAAGATATGAAGCTAGGGTTCAAGATACAAAGTAGTTCAAGCATGGATTCAATCCATCAATTAGTGAATAAAGGAAGGGAAAGATTGGCAGAGCTTGATTAAGATGAACATAAAGCTGAAGATTTTGAAGAATCTATGTTAGAAGGGGGAGCTACATCAAAAGTAGAGATCAAGGCACCAAGGCAAAGAAGGGCCATGTGCATGTGCACAAATCTCATCCAACGGCCTGTCTCTTGATTCTAGATATGTTTCCACTTACAAAACCCTTTATTCCATAGCATTTTTTCCCCTCGGAGGTTCTCTTAGTCAATTTATTTGATTCCTCTAAGCCATATAGATCATTAGTTCTAATCACAGCTGCCCATCTCCAGTCAACATTATCCTGAGTTGTTGTTTCATCTTTTTCCAACTCCTCGAGAAGGAGTAGACAAGGATATCTAGTATTCCTCAAGTAAAAATGGAGGAATAAATGCAATAACATGAGGATGAAATCCAGTAGAAACATGAATGATTACATTCTAAAGATCAAGGAGTTAAGTAATGCATTGGGATGCATAGGCTACATCGATGATGTCCTTTTTGCATATCCATTAAATGGACTTAGGATTGGCACTAAGTGGAGGGCTTTCACCACTTTCATATATGTTGGAGATGATCGTGATGACTTTGAGCGGTTATTGGCCTTGATCTCAATGAGGATATGAACATTAGATGCTCCAAGGCAAAGGGAAATGAAGCCCATGAAATTTACGTAGGTAAATGAAGAGGTAGATGAAGAAATCAAGGAACAAATAGAGGAGTTCAAGGATGAGGATCAAATTGAGATTGTGATCAAAAAGAGTATTCATATTGCATTTAAAGCCAAATTTCAATCATAGAGCCTACTTCACACATCAAAGTATAAAAGTATCAAAATTGGCTCTTTGGCACAATAGCTCATATCAATACTAAAAGGTGGAAGGATATGTTGAAGAATATGTTAGTGCTTGCACTACCAAGTCTTCATGATGCCAATCACAAAAACTTGTTTAGATCTTGTCAATTAGGTTTTCAAACTATGTTACAATTTAAGAGGAGTAATTGTGTGTTATCATCCACTTGATCTAGTTCATACAAATGTCAAGGGAATAACAAAAGAGAGCTCATCTAGAAGTCATACATATTTTGCAGTATCCATTGATGATTGGACAAGGATGTGTTGGATTTATTGCATGAAGCATATATTAGATGTCTTTGAATAATTCACGAAGTTGAAAGCTATTCTAGAGAAGGAATATGATAGGTACATCAAATGATTGAAATCAGATGGAGAGGCAGAATACTTCTCCCATGATTTCTCTACTTTCCTTGAATCAAGTGGCATCAAGAGAAAAATCACATGTAGGTATTTATTACAACAACCTCGGGAGCTTATGCACCTTTTGGAGGGATTTCACTCGAAGAAATATGATGCAATAATTCAAGTACCAAATCTCTATCAAATTTGAATTTGAACCTCCCCTCATAATAGTCAATTACTTCTTATCACAATTAGGTTTGATAAAGCCTATAAATTAGGAAAAGGGCTCCTTGGCATCTAGACAATCTTTTTAGGATCATATGTACACACAATGTAGTTCGAATTGATATGATCTTGCATGTGTAAGCTCTCATCCGATTCGTGCAAGCTAATAGACCCCCATCTTAGAAAGCCGCCTACTTGCTTCAAGTATTCCCGTAGACTTTGAGTAGCCATATCTATCTCATAGATTTCTATGTGTAGGAGCTATGTAGATCTCCATTTTGAGCAAAGTTTCATTATCATTTTCATCCATCTCTTATACTATTTATCTTTGTCCAAAGTTGTTATTTTCTTCCAAGCTTGGATTGAAGCTCATGCCTAAACTTTGCTTATTCTCATAGAAATGGATCAAATGGTGAACATTGGTCTCTCTATGCATGTTGAGTGAAGGCAACAAAGAATCTATCTTGGAGGCATTTGCTCTTAGAGTATGACTAAGATTTTGAAGAAAGATAAATTACATTAGCAATGTCTGATAGTGTATTTTGTGTGTGAAAAAACTCTTGGGTTCAATCTTGAAGAGTTCACAAAAATCATACATTTGAGTGAATAGAGGTATCTATGAGTGTTCTTGTGAGGCAATCTATGCTTCAAGGTTGTATAAGGAAGTTTTACGTTCTCCCATCAGTGGTAGGAGCACATTTTGGAATACATGAAACTCAAAGAGGGTCAAAAGGAACAATTCAAGAACTAGAATGGAGGAGAGTTGCTTACTCAAGTTCAAGAGCACACAATCAGCTCAAAGGGAGTGTACTAGCAACGTAAAAGAGCATTTACTCCATCTTTTTTGAAACTTGTAGAGTATAGAGGTAAAGCTACTAATACCTTTCACTGTTTTGCGTGAAAGGGATATTGAAGGGTATATTGGAGTACATCATCTTAGATCATAGTTCTTAGATCCAGAAAGTGGACAAAAATTATTATCAACCATGGAGGTTTATAATGTCTAGAATCCTTATGGGAAAAGGCTTATGGGGTCTTATTAGTGGCACAAATGCTAGAACTAGATTGAGTGAGAATCCAATTCTTGATTAGCTAAGGAACTTGAAAGAGTGATAGAAGAGTTATCTTCGTCTTATTCCATCACATTATCAATTCCATGATAGGGCATATAAAAGATCTATATATTCCTATTAAGGTATGGGAAACTTTGGAGAGACTTTAATCCACTTCAACCAAAGCCAAGAATATTCAATTGAAAAAAGAAATCAATAACTTGAGTAAAACACCTAGTAGCGATTTAAATGGTTATATTTCAAAAATCAGAGAAGTGATGCATTGGGACCCATAGGTTGTCACATAGATAATGATGACCTAGCTGCATACATCTTGAATGGGCTAACTGATGATTAGAAGTGAAAGGCTTTTGCAAAGTCTATACATGATATAGATACTCTCCCTGATTTGGAGCAATTAGTGGCCTAGATGGTCACTGAGGAGATCAACATTGGAGCCTCAAAGGAAAAGGGTAGTGAAGAGCACTTATATTCTATGCAAATAAAGGAAGAGATTTACAAAGGAATCAAGGTATAGGAAGAGGAAGGCAAGGGATAGGTTCGAATGTTCATCCTCATAAACACCAAGAAAGAAAATTATCTTCATCAAGAGCAGGAGGAAAGTTTAGAGGAAATGGGGAAAGGAATAACAAGAATAGAGACAACAACAACAACTTAGAAGGTTGCTTCATATGTGGAAAATATGGCCACTATTCAAGGGATTTCTATCAAAGGAGAAAAGAGTAATTCATCATACAAAGGACAATGTAATTTTGCATCTAAATCAAATGAGAACGAGAGTAAGCTAGCTATGATGTAAATGTGTGACTAGAAGACACAAGGGTTATGCACATGGTACATTGATAGTGAATGCAACAATCACATGAGCTGCAACAATGATTTCTTCTTGAACATGCAAGTTCCATCATCCAGAGGGCATGGGGAAATAAGTGATGATATTGCTCATGCTATCACACACATAGGTGCTATTATGTTGGATGGTTCCCACAATGCTAGTTTCTTGAAGGATGCTCTTCATTTTTCCACAATCACAAAAAATCTTGTTTCTATGGATCAAATAGTTGAGCAAGGATTGATGGTCAAGTTCAATCAGAAGGTTTTCTTTGTCAAAAAACCATAAGGAAGGATATAGATTGATAACCAAAGTGGGTAAGGTTTTAACATTGGATGTGAAGCATGATTTCAATTAAACTACTTATTTCGCATATGGAATTTTGGAAGGTAGCAGAAATGGACCTATGGCACAAAAGATAATGACATATCAATACACAAAGCTTGAAGGATATGGAGAGAAAAGGGTTATTTCTAGAGTTACGAGACCGTTATAATCATAATCTTATGAATCTTGGTGAAGCATATGATTTGGGTAAGCATACTAGGTTTCCTTCAAGAAGAGGAATTATGTGAGCTATAATCCACTTGACCTAGTCCATACACATGCTTGGATACCAACAAAATAGAGCTGAATTGAAGGTAATAGGTATGTTGTAACATTTATTGATGATTGCACAAGGATGACTTGCCTTTATTATATGAAGCATAATTCAAATGTCTTTTATTAATTCAAGAAGCTCAATGCTATTGTGGAGAAGTAGTGTGGTAGGTATATCAAATCCTTGAGGTCAAATGGAGGGGCAAAATATTTCTTCCATTAGGTATTTGATTTCATGGAGACAAACAACATCAACACACAAATTGCATGCAAGTACACACCACAAAAAAAATGATGTAATAGAAAGAAAGAATAGGTACATTCTAGAATGTGCTAGGGCTATTATGAAGTGAATGGGAATGCCTAATTTCTTTTGGGCTGATGCACCAACCACTACAATATAAATTATAAATAAAGCTCTCACATCAGGTATACAAGCAACAACAACATACTAAACTTGGTACAATAGGAAACTAGATGTGTCATACTTGATAGTGTTTTGTTGTACATGCTATGTGATGATTCCAAATAAACTAAGGAGCAAACTTAATGATAGATTAGAGAGATGTGTGTTTAGAGCATATGCAGGGGAACAAAATGGTTAGAGATGCTATAACCCATAACAAAGGATCAAACATTATCTCAGGATGTCAGATTTGATGAGCTTTTTCCCTGGTACTATTAAATTTCTATGCAAATAAATGAAGATAAAGAACGAAAGATTTCAAGTGATGAAACTAAAAGCATAGTTCTTAGTGAACCGTAAGATTACAGTAATCAACCATCATGGAATGGAGAAAGTCCTACATCAAGCCAACTCGATGATGCAAGGACCAACAGCAAGGCAAGAATACAAAGATAGAATAAGATTAGGACTTCTGTGTTGGGATCAATGCAAAACATCATACAAAGAAAGGGGGAGCTCAAATTTGAACAATAAATATCACAATCAATAGATTGGTGAGATACAATTTTTTTATAGGATAAGGTATCTAGTTGAAAGAATTACATATGATTCATTTATCACTAGACACTATGCATATATGAGGGTTGTTAAAGATCCCACATGATTTGAAAAAGAAAATAGATGCAAGGAATGGTAAAAGGCTACATAGGAAAATGGATATAAAGGTCATAGGAAAAAGTGGGTATATAAGGTAAAAAGGCATTGATATGGAAGTATTGCCAGGTATAAAGCTAGGCTTGTAGTTAAAGGCTTTTCTCCAACATATGGATAAGATTATATAGAAACACTTAACTATCTGGCTAAGATGACTACCATCATGAAAATCACTTGAATTGGAATAACTTGGCATTGGAAGTTGTATCAACATGATGTGAAGAATGCTTATTTTTTAATGGAGAGCTAGGGGAGTAGTATATAATGACCAACCAATAGTGTTTGCAGATAAAATGAGACATTTTCATGTTAAAGAAGGCACTATATGGTCTCAAGAAAGCCCCAAGGACATGGAATCAAAGACTTATAGACCACTTGATGAATTGTAGATACAATCAAAGAAAACAAGATTTATGATTATTCTACAAAAGAGAATGTGAATCGTCTTTCTACATATATTTTGATGTAGATGAAAGTATTTGTACATGTGTACTTGTATGTGTATGTGTATGTGTACGTGTATATTTATGTGTATGTGTATCTGTATATGTATATATATGTGTATGTGTGTATGTGTATGTGTATGTGTATGTGTATGTGTATGTGTATGTGTATGTGTATGTGTATGTGTATGTGTATGTGTATGTCTATGTGTATGTGTATGTGTATGTGTATGTGTATGTGTATGTGTATGTGTATGTGTATGTGTACGTGTATGTGTATGTGTATGTGTATGTGTATGTGTATGTGTATGTGTATGTGTATGTGTACGTGTATGTGTATGTGTATGTGTATGTGTATGTGTATGTGTATGTGTATGTGTGTGTATGTGTATGTGTATGTGTATGTGTATGTGTATGTGTATGTGTATGTGTATGTGTATGTGTATGTGTATGTGTATGTGTATGTCTATGTGTATGTGTATGTGTATGTGTATGTGTATGTGTATGTGTATGTGTATGTGTATGTGTATGTGTATGTGTATGTGTATGTGTATGTGTATGTGTATGTGTATGTGTATGTGTATGTGTATGTGTATGTGTATGTGTATGTGTATGTGTATGTGTATGTGTATTTGTATGTGTATGTGTATGTGTATGTGTATGTGTAGGTGTATGTGTATGTGTAA
>MU262020.1:0-50000 GCA_020310875.1 Ceratopteris richardii
TCTTTTGTGTGTGTGTGTGTGTGTGTGTGTGTGACGTGTGTGTGTGTGTGTGTACATGGATGTATGTATGTAAGTATGAATGTATGTATTTATGTATGTTTGTATGTATGTATATATGTATGTATGTTTGTATGTATGTATGTGTGTGTGTGTGTGTGTGTGTGTGTGTGTGTGTGTGTGTGTGTGTGTGTGTGTGTATGCATGTGTTTTTGTGTGTGAGAGATGGATTGGGAAATCGGTAGAATGGTTAGAGCTGAGGTTTGAAAGTAAAGTGGAGATTGGTTGCAGCTAGTCTAAAAGGGGCAGGATGCTCTAGGGCCTAGAATAGCACATGTATGCAGATTTGTGAGTGATCATGGAGCTTATCATCAACCCCAAAGGAAATTCACTTTCTTTTGAAGGTTTCATGTGTTATGAGTATATATTCTTGCCTCAAAATGTGAAGTGAATGTGTGCAGGCAGTACATGGATTATTAAGGGACTGTTCTGGTAGGAAGGGTTGAAAGTTGATGTTCTAAAAACAGAGAATTTTGATAAGGTCAACACCATTTTCAAATTTTTTGGTCACCACCTGTGGTCTGATTGAAGGATTTGATGCAAGTTTAAGTCTTCTTCAGTGGCTTTAATGTGAGATAGTTCTTTATACCAGGGTTATGTTGGAGATCAAATTCTTAATTTGTATCAGAATGTTGCGATGAGATCTATCTTAGGAGTTGAATCCTTGGGAAATGGGTTTGAAACAAAAATTTTCATGTACATCTCTCAAATTTCCTATGACCTTGTCAAAAGATGATCTCAATGGCCAACATTTCTATTCCTTCAATTTTTTTTTACACTATGATAGTGTTAGTTAGTTCATTTTGTTTAGTAGCCACTACATATGCACGCATGGTGCTTCTTTGTAGGAGTAAATTCATAGGTGCTTTGTGTAAAATCGACCTTGGTCATTGGTATGCTTGTTGCCATAAGGATTACTCCTGAAGTTTTTTAGTAAATCTGAGGGTAGCCAGGTAATATGTAAATAGTCTATATCAGAGTTTACTGTTGTGGTGAATGTACTGATTGGGATATATTCTTGAAGATTTTCCGACATATCTCTATATATTAGGTGCCGTGATGTTGCTGCCATTGATGTGAACATGGGTTGTCCGAAGTCATTCTCCCTTAGTGGAGGGATGGGTGCAGCTCTCCTCTCTAGACCAGAAATTGCACATGATGTGATTATTCTCTGACCTCCTCATTGATACCTGTTGTTTGTCTGTTTAGTTAAATTGCATCTGAATGTTCCTATTGAGCATGTGCCAATATCTGTTTCAGATACTCAGTACACTGAGGAGGAACCTCAATATCCCTATTACCTGCAAGATCCGTCTGCTGAAGACACCTGAAGCAACAGTTGATCTTGCAAAAAGGTTGGAGAAAACTGGCATTTCTGCCATTGCAGTCCATGGCAGGTCAGAAAATTAAGGTGAAAATTTTATTTTATGGCATACAAAAAGCTTATGTAAAGCATATTTAATAGAGAACAAAAGTTTAACCTTTTGTCTGGTAACAGGAAAGTAGCAGATAGACCCAGAGTTCCTGCACAATGGGACCAAATCTCAGATGTTGTATCAGCATTGTCTATTCCTGTCATTGCAAATGGAGATGTGTTTGAATATGCAGACTTTCAACGTATACTGGAAGCAACAGGTTATTGTTCTTCTTTCTTGAAAATTCTGAACCATATATGATCTTTCACTCAAGAAATACGGATACAGCTCAAAATAGCTTAGGAATGTCTTTATATGGTTAAGATGTCCAATCATTGGTTTTTTATTCACTAGAAGTGGGACACCTGTGCTTGCTTTATGGTTTGCATTTCCTAAGCTCTTGCTTGTTAATTCGTTTTGTGGCTTTTTTATAAATTTCCTGTTGTGAGTAGTGAAATCTTTCTTAATTTATAATGCAACTTTGTAGTAGACTGGAGCCAGGGATAGAGTTGCACTATTGACATGTCATTGCCCAAGCTAGTATGAGATATATGTTGTGCAACATATTATCAGGTATGCGGAGTCTACTTCAGGCCAGACGTCGCAAAGCAGCTGTTCAATTAGTATGCTGACTATGGCAGAATATAAAGAACTTTGTTGATGCTCGATGCTGGATCTATTGCGAGGGAGGACTCCTTGTATCCATAACACTTTGTAATTGTGGTTTGATGTATCATCAAAGAGGAATCATGCCATGCAGTCCCCTACATTGCATTGTATCATTTGGTATATCAGCCCTAAGGTTTGCAGTGTCTGAATTTCTTCCCTTTGCTACTCCATGTCGATCTACATTGCCATCTTCCTTTCACATCCTACTAGTACCTTTTCCTCTTTTACGATATTATTTTGTTATTCAAATGTTGCATGAGATACAATGTTTTATAATGTTTTGGTCTCATAGATCATTTTGGCATTTTGAAAGACAATAGTATATCGTTTCATTTAGTTTAAGTTCCCCTTCTCTGTCTCTCTTTCATGACAAGGCTTTAAACCCCTTATTATTATATGTTGTCTCATAGATTGATTTAGTCCCCAACAAATGTCAATATATTCTGCTGATGATAGGGATTTATATCTGTTATGGTCGTATACTTCTAGTATTAAACTTTTCGATGAGAAACAAAATTTATTTTTATTTTGAAAGCTTTCTTCAGCAAGTATCCAAAAAAAAGAAACAATGCACAACCCTTGGAGTCCGATCTCAATCTAAGCGTTGGAAAAATTTTTCTTCTTTGAGAGTAGTGACTAGGAGAAGGTTTTTCCAATTTCAACTTTGGCTTTCCAGCCTGAGTTTCAGCCATCTTTTGTGAATTTTGCAGCATGAAGTCATGTTACTTTTAGTGGGCACTATTTCAGCTTTCAGTTCCTACTTTAGGAGGGGCAGTTTACAATGCCTTGTTCTTTAATTTAGAGGAATTTCAGCTTTAGCCTCAGGCTATTCTTGGCAGATTATGTTCAGCCCATAATTAGTTTTCGTATATTATGTTCAACCTATGCTTATGGAGTCATTCAATTTCAGATTTTCGATATGAACATAATCTTTTTACAATTATTCTGTTCTCTGTTCGGTTGTGCGTTGTCTTATCTCATGTCTTCTTAGATCTGGATGAACAAAATCTTGGGCAATGCCACATAATGAAGAGCTCTCTTTGAAAGTTCTCTGCATAACTTTAGCAAGTAACAAGCAAGAGAGGCCCCCTCTTATATGGAGAATTTCTTTGCATATGGATTTTGACAAGTAGACTCTTTACTGTGAAAGGGTTCAAGATAGATTTTTGGACAGCATTATTACTATACACATTCATACAGACATCCGCATCACACAAAAAACAGAAAGGAGAATTGAGAAAGGAAAAATTGCATAAATTCCATTATCATGGAACTTATTTCTATCCTGCTGACATTTTTTCATAGCTGCTGAACACCTCCTTTGCTTCATTATTACATGTTAAAGTTTAGTTCAATAGATATGATAAAAGATGATGCTTTGTATTTAAATTGGGTAATTCACCTTATTTTCATGGGATAGAAGGTAAAACTAAATTTGAAGCTTACACATTATTAGATTGATGTTATGGAAACATCTACGTTTTGTCTTGACTTTATGTAGTGGCCAGTATAGCTACTTTTTGATATGTGATGTGGTTGGATGGGAAAATATATTCTTGCTTGAATGATGTTTGTAGTACAATAAATTTTCGTGCATTGTTTGTAATGGTTTCATGCTATTGTAGGTGCTGCATCTGCAATGGTTGCACGTGGAGCATGCTGGAATGCATCAATTTTCCAGAAAACAGGGAAAGCAGATTGGGAGGATGTGAAGCGTCAATATTTGAGAAAGGTTACGCTCATATGATGGCATGCTGTATACATTGCTTTTACCCATGTAATTGTGGTCTGAAATGACAACCATCTAGTTTATATCTGATTCAAAATGTAATAGCTGAGAAGAATAAAATTTTGCTGTTTATTTGTTAGTCGTTTCAGGAGGAGAAGAGACTGATACGATGGAGTGTGCATTCAGATGCATGCAATTGTTCCTCGTTTTTCTCATTATAGAATTATGTCACAATTTCCTGATGTACCAAACCACAACTAGTTATGCCACAATGGTGAGGGGTCTCAGTTAGGAGGAGTGATGCAGAGGTATATGGATCCCATAAAGTCATTGGGATTCTATTCACCATTGTAATTATTTTCTCTTTTGTTCAAATCAATAATATTGGATGTTGCAGAGAGAGAAAAAGAAAGAAAGGAGGGAAGAAAGAAAGATGTAGCATGTCTTCATTTGGCCAACATCTACCCCTGGGACGAGTGATAAAACTGTGCAGATCCAATTATAATATAAATTATAAGGAACTGGAGCAAAAGTGAGAGGCATGATGAGTGCAAATGCATGAGCCTTAAACGATGGTAACCAGATACAACAAAGATTTCCATGACATGTGCAGATTGAGGATGGAGTGACAAACTATATGCTATAAAAAGATGTGGGCTTTGCTGTGCAAAGGGATCCTATCCATATTAGGGTTCTGAACAAGTTAGACTTATCCTATTATTATTGTTAATTTCAGATAAATGCTGACTGTTCGAGATTGGAGATGGTGATTTGCAGAAGTATCTAGAGGACCACATTTTCCTTTTCCTTCTGTGTCCTGAACTGAGTCAAATAGAAGAAGAGGGAATTATACTGTCTCTCTATTCTCATTTATTGTGTCCTCTCAAGGTTTGAACCTTAAGTCATGGACACTGAGTCTTTCCTTACAAACATCTAAGAACGTTGTTTTATAACATGGATGATAAAGGATATGCAATACATACATACAGTACAGAGACGTGTAGGATATTTGTGTATTTGTGTGTTAGTATGTGTTTGTTGTATCTATTATGTGTTTGTCATTATGTTTTTACGTGTGTGTTTATATGTTTGATGAACCTTCATTAGGTTTTTATTTTATTATTAGATTTATTTCAATTTTTATGTTTATTCTTGCTTTTATTTTGATGTATTTTTTTTACATATGCTTTAGAATTTTTCAATTATATTATTATTAAACTTACTTTATACGAAGATTTTTGCATTTTGTGTTTTATGTATTTGTATTTGATAGTATGATAGCTTTTAGATTTGTGCTTTTTAATTTACGTATTATTATACTTATATTTATGTGTATATATTATGTGCATTATATCTCTGTTTTGTATGGTCCATATCTGTTTATTTGTTTTTGTGTACAACAATATCTCTGACATCTCTGATTGTACAACACTCTGTACCAACAAATGGTATCAGAGCAGAGTAGTGTTGGATCAAGTAGCAAAGTCTTGATGTTTCCCCACTCAATGGAGAACTCTCTGACTCTTAGATGTCTCACGCTCACAAGTGTAGTACTCAAGCTTTCAAGCTTGGAAGACTTATATTGTCAATTTTATTAATTCATTTCTAAAGGTCATAAATCTTAGTCCTAAGTTGGTGCGCCAAGTTTAAGAGCAATGAAAAGGAGCCAAATTCTACGAGCTTTAATTACTTGAAGATTCAAATTCAAATCACTTTTGTTGACTTGGTAAAATTCTACCAAACTACCTAACTCCATGAGAAAAGTATATACAACTGAAACTTAAGTCAAGTGTGTAGATCATTGAGATTGATCAATTTATTGAGTTTGAGATCTATTGTGAGAGCTCAAGGGAGTGTTCTTGTACCTCAGACCATTGCACACTACAATAGCAATGGATCTATTTGGACTTCAAAGTGCTTGACTTCAGCACCATGATGGGACAACTCTTCACACGAGGCAAAGCTCTCCAAGAATGAAGACAATAAAAAAAGGTGATCAATCTTCTGCCTTATACGCTGATAAGTGTAAGTATAAGAATGATAAATGGAAGAACAAGAAGTATGATTAAGAATTAGGCACCTTCCAAGCAAATTTTGCAGGTAAGGGAGGAATGGAAGAGGTAGAGGCAAAGGAGGAAGGCAAGGAAGGGGGAGAGAACAAACTCCTTCACCTTGTGCCATTTGTGGACTAACAAACCATACAACTAAGAATTATTATCTGAACACAAAAAACTCGAGGGGAAGAGGCTTCTCAAGACGTGCATATGGAGCATCAAGAGGCAGATAAAACAACTCATATGGAAACAACAACTACAACCAATACAACAACACATATCAAGGATGATATAGAGGCAAGAGAGACAGTAGACTATAGAGATATCAATCTAATGAAAACGTACTCTTACTCATGAACTTGAGCTTGAAAGAAGGTAAACATGATGAACATGCGTTCTATATAGATTCTAGGTGTTCAAATCATGTAGTAGGGAATGTAGCATTGCTATCAGACTTGGAGGATACAAAAAATAAGCATGAAGTATAGTATCGAGATGACACTAGGCATCTTGTGGAAAAGATAGAGAACGTAAATACCTCCAAGAGGAATATGAATCTTTTGAGCAAAGTCTTGTATGTGCCACCATTACAAAAGAACCTAATCGGTGTAGGTCAGATTGTTGAAAATGGCTTGTAGATAAGGTTCACAAGGTACGGGGCTTATGTAAAAAACCCCCTATCAAGGCTTCCAAAAGGATAGCCAAATGTGAAAAAACAGGTAGAATTTTTACATTTGAAATGCAAGACACCAGAAAGATAGCATCTTTCAATGATGGCTCACAAACACTCAGAACTCAAGGCATGGCATAAGAGACTAGTGCACATTGGAGAGAGGACATTAAAGAAAATTTATAGGGATCAAAGTGTTCTAGGATTATCCAACATCTCAAGACAACATATGATCTAATCAAATGCAATGCTTGCAAATTTGAAAAATCTCATAGGAAATCCTTTACGAAGAAGGGCTACATACATGAAGATTTGTTGGAGCTAGTACAGATTGATAGGAAATCCTTTACGAAGAAGGGCTACATACATGAAGATTTGTTGGAGCTAGTACACATTGATGTA
The DNA here is from genome assembly GCA_020310875.1 of Ceratopteris richardii. NCBI lineage: Eukaryota > Viridiplantae > Streptophyta > Polypodiopsida > Polypodiales > Pteridaceae > Ceratopteris > Ceratopteris richardii. The sequence goes on from MU262020.1 coordinate 6,997, forward strand.
TGGGGACCTAGAAGGAGCCATCTATCTTTGATTCTAGGTATTATGTATCATTTATAGATGATTGTAGTAGATGGATTGTTCTATTCTTTATGAAAGGCAAGGATGAAGTGTTTGCATGCTTCAAAAAATATCTTGCATTAGTTGAATACCAAACAGATAAAAGCTTGAAGATACTTGAATGTAATGAAAGGGGATAATACTTCTGTCACAAGTTTGATTCCATCTTGCAAGAGAGAAGAATAAAAAGAGAAATAACTACAAGGTATACACTTGAGCAAAATGGTGTGGCTAAAAGGAGAAATAGGACACTAGTTGAAGGAGCTAGGTCAATGTTAAATGAAAAGAGGTTGTTCAACTATTTATGGGTTTAGGCTGTATCTATAATAATTTACCTTACCAATAGGTTACCATCCAAGGCCCATGAGGCATGGAATGGTAGGAGACAAAGTCTAGATCATTGTAGATTTTTTGGATGCATTGCATACGTGCACATACCCTTACATATTAGAGGAACGCTTAATGTTAAAGCAGAAAATTGTATATTCATTGCCCATTCTAGCCTCTTTCTTCTTTGCCCAACACAAGGAAGAAGAAGAAGAAGAAGACGAAGAAGAAGAAGAAGAAGAAGAAAGAAGAAAGAAGAAGAAAGAAGAAGTAAGAAGAAGTAAGAAGAAGTAAGAAGTAAGAAAGAAGAAGAAGAAGAAGAAGAAGAAGAAGAAGAAGAAGAAGAAGAAGAAGAAGAAGAAGAAGAAGAAGAAGAAGAAGAAGAAGAAGAAGAAGAAGAAGAAGAAGAAGAAGAAGAAGAAGAAGAAGAAGAAGAAGAAGAAGAAGAAGCAAAAATTTGAAGTTTCAAAGGTAAAGCTAAGATGCAGAACTTAGAGATATGGAAGAGTCATCTCATCAAGCCATTAGAAGGTCTTTCAAAGAAAGGAAGAAGCCATGATACTTCTCTTATTACTAAGCATTCAATTTATATGACAAAGGGTAAAATATTACAAATAGAGAGGAACCTTCATCATATGAAGAAGCTAGGAAGAATCCAAATTGGACAAAGGCTATGGAAGAAGAGCTAGAAGCTCTCGAGGAAAATCAAACTTAGGAATTATTACTAAGAAGCCAAGCATGAGTACTATTAAATCAAGATGGGTATACAAATTGAACAAGAACTTTGATGGTTCTATTTGCAGGCATAAAGCCAAACTTGTTGCAAAAGGATATGCTGAGACAAAATGGGATTGATTATTAAGAAACATTTTCACCTATTGCAAATGTGCCTACTAGTAGAACCATTGTGAGTATTGCAATATCAAAGAAGAGGAAAATCTTTCAAATGGATGTCCAAAATGCTTTCTTGAATGGGTGGATAGCTTAGGAGTATACGTATCACAACCTCCTGGCTTTGAATATCTCAAACATTGTGATTAGTATGCAAGCTCCTGGCTTTGAATATCTCTCTTCATTAAGAGGTCACATGGTGAGATCATCTACTTATGTGTGTATGTAGAGAACATAATTATGACAAGGAATGATGCGGAAAGGATAAGGAGAATAAAAACGCAACTGTAGGTAGAATTCAAGATCAAGATCTTGAAGAACTCACATGTTTTTTAGGTATGTCAGTTATCTACAAGGATAATGGCATGTATCTTATAAACAAGCAATACATTAAAGATACTTTGGAAAGGCTCAAAATGGAAAATACTAAACTTGCAGGTACTCCAATGGAAGTAAATTTCAAATTGAGTATTGATAAAAGTGAACAGATTGAAGACTTGAAGGAATATCAAAGTCTTGTGGGTAGCTTTAACTATGCTACCTTGACAAGGGTTGACAAGTCCTAAGTCAATTTATGAGTGTTCAAAGGAAGCCACACACGGATGCAACTAAACAAGTACTTAAGTATCTCAAAGGAACTATGAATGAAGCATTAGTTTACACCTATAGTTCAGGTCCAGATATCAAATTTTTTTCTAATTCACTTAATGTAATATCCCATTTACACACTTGAGCTTGCTAATTAACTAAAATTCTAACAAGGAGTCCATATTTTTTAGCGATGCTAAGTTCAATTGGAAGAGTTGGCCCTTCTTTTAAGCCTCCTTTGTATGAGAATTTGTGTAGAAAGAAATTATGGTTGAATTGAGATCCATTGAAATTGAACTTGCCATATTATGGGAAAATTGGAAAATATATGGATGTATCGTTGTATTCGATGGTTGGTCTGTCACTAGAAGTAGACCAATCACCAATGTCATGGTTTGTTGCATTTATGGGACCATGTTGTTGAAATTTGTGGGCACTCCTTGTGAGTACAATTTAAGAGATAACATGTTTAACATACCGAAAGATGCTATACTAGATGTGCATCTTGAAAATGTTGTATAAATGTGCATGGATGATGGATATGTCAGAAATTGCATAAAAGTTGGTGGTTTGGTCGAATGACTTCATATAGTTTTTACTTGTTGTACATACCATTGTCTTGATTTGCTTCTTGAAACCATGCGGAACATTGCATGGATAAATCCAATGTTGGAAGATGCATAGAAAGTTGTTATATTTCTGACTTTCAAATCTACTGTCAGGGGAGCACTAGATTGTGCCCTATGACTAGACTAAACAAGATTTCAGAATGACACTTTCGATTACAAGATCACTCACGTAGGGAAATTGATCAAGGATATACAACTGATACAAGAAGTCCCACAACCCGGGATTGATAAGTATGGAAAACTTGACTAGAGATGATACACGAGATCCCACAACTTGAGATCGTAGGTATGAAGCAAGATATTTGGGTTATAAGAACTCCCTTTAGGGAGATGAGCTAGATACAAGGAATAACTGGAAAGAATCTCGTACTACAAGATTACAACAGGACAAGACTAGATGTCCAAGATACAAGACTAGACAAAACTAGAACAAAGGACAAAATTGGAATTCGAATTAGAACTTGGAGAGTACTTACTTGGTGATTAGGAATCCTTGAGATCCCAACACTGGCATTGGCAAGACTGAGTATATATGTGGCCAACCCCTCCTTATATAGGTTTTCAAGGGCAGTTATGAATTGATGATGTCATCGATGATGTCATCAACTCGAAACAAGATCTCTGGGTGTCAGAATCAGATAAATAGATAGTCGATCTTGGGGTTCTACATATTCCACACGTGATGGAAGCATTAGATTCTCCAAATTGTGAACCAATAATTAGATATATAAAGTCATATGGAATATAAGGTTTAGGATGGTTTCCTTTATGTCCATGACATCACCTTCCCCTTAAGGAACAAGTTCCATGAGGAGTAGCCATGTTCTCTAGCTTGGGTTTCATTGGATTCTTCCTATGGAATTCACGAACCTTGATTGTTGCTGTTGAAGATTTTTTGTAAGTTCCCAAGTACGATCTCTAACATCATACCCTTTCCAATAAATAAGGCATTCCAATCTTCCTCGAGAGGTTTTTGAATCTAAGACATGCTCAACCTCGAATTCTTTGATCTTCAATCTTGATAGGTAGTGAAGGATTGGGTCTTTCTTGAGCCTCCTTGGGTTCTTCACATGATAGATCCTTTGAGCTTCTAGTGGTATGTTATGGTGTTTCCAAGATCTTTGATGGAGGGCCTTGAGTAAGCACACCTCCTTGATTGAACATGAACTACTCCTTGTCCTTTACCTTCTTGTTATCTTCATAATTTGTGTACTCCATATCATTTGTAATGACTTTTTTGGGCTTCAAAGATTCTTGATTCGGATTCTTGAGAAATAGTGTCTTGATTATTCAACACTTCTTGGTCTTGGACTTGGCGTTCTTTGAACAATTGACTCTCACATTGAACTTGATTGATAACATCATCCAAGGTATCTCCTTGAGGCATGAATAGCAAGAGATACTTCACGTCATCTTTGAGGCCACTTTGAAATTTATTAACTAGATAGTCTTCTTGATATGTGGATCTTGAAATAAATTTCTGAAGTTTGATGCAAATTTTGCAAATTAGCGATCACCTTGTTGTAATCTTCTTTCAAAACCTTGGAGTTTTTTATATATATCATTCAAAGTAAATTCGATATTTCTAAGCATGGATACAGAATCCATCATTCTTGGCACGGTCTTGATGTGGATAGTCTTGCCAAAATGTCAGGGGAGCACTAGATTGTGCCCTCTGACTAGACTAGACAATGGAATTACACTTTCAATTACAAGATCATCCATGTAGGGAAAATGATACAAGGATATACAACTGATACAAGAAGTCCCACAACCCAAGACTGAGAGGTATGGATAACTGGACTAGAGGTGATACGATAGATCCCACAACCCGAGACCGTAGGTATGAAGCAAGATATTTGGGTTACAAGAACTCCCTTTAGGGAGATGAACTAGATACAAGGAATAATTGGAAAGGATCTCGTACTATGAGATTACAATAGGACAAGACTAGATATCCAAGATACAAGACTAGAACAAAGGACAAGACTGGAATTTGAACTAGAACTTGGAGAGTACTTACTTGGTGATCACGACTCCTTGAGCTCCCAAGACGGGCATTGGCAAGACTGAGTATATATGTGGCCAACCCCTCCTTATATAGGTTTTCAAGGATAGTTCTAGGGCAGTTACAAATTCATGATGTCATCAACTTGAAATAGGATTTTCGGGTGTTAGAATCAAGTAAATAGACAATTGATCTTGGGGTTTTGGCATATTCCGTACGCGATGGAAGCATTAGATTCTCCAAATTCTGAAGCAATAATTAGAGATATAAAGTCATATGGAATATAAGGTGTAGGATGGTTTCCTTTATGTCCATGACATCTACTATCATTGTTTTATTTAGGAATTCAGCAGCATGGAGTTGGTAAAGCTTGCATCCACACATTTTGAACACATGCTTATCATGCTTTCCAGTTTGCTTGATGAGAGAGTCTATAATGGCTTGCAGACATTAAAGAAGCTTTGAATACACAAAAAACGTGGCTCGTATTCGAAAAGAAGAACTTGTGTCTACTATTATTCTAAGTGTGTGTGTGTGTGTGTATTTTATAATAGGAATGTCATATGAATAGTAGCAATTTTTGCTCCTATAGCTGTATGCATCAATAGATGGATGGAACATGATGCACTCTCCACTCCGTGCTGCATCATATGTGCTTCATCCTTTTTGGATTGAGAAATGCCCTGATAAGGATGGGGAGGTTGATGGGTGGATGGATGTTCTAGAAACATATACAAATGGGGATCTTAATGAGCAAGATGTTCTTTGTGATGAGTTGGATATATGCAAATCATGCTTAGGTACATTTTCTCATCCACTTGCTTTGGATTCCAAGAGAATGCATTATTTGATCAAGTGGTGGGAAACATTTGGGGCAAACATGCCCAATTTGCAAAAGCTTACTATACGTGTGCTCTCACAAGAAACATATGCTTCTCCCTTTGAGAGAAATTACGCTTTCATCGATTCACCCAAAAAAAGGGATAAGATTGTGAAGGGAGGAGACTCAAGAGTTAATAGGAATCATCATGAGATATCATCATTAGTATGATGACAGAGCTTGAAATGACGGTACAAAGCTATAAGGATTGAGGAAAAGTGTATATATATATATATATATATATATATATATATATATATATATATATATATATATATATATATATATATATATATATATATATATATATATATATATATATATATTTATATATATATATATATATATATATATATATATATATATATATATATATATATAGAGAGAGAGAGAGAGAGAGAGAGAGAGAGAGAGAGAGAGAGAGAGAGAGAGAGAGAGAGAGAGAGAGAGAGAGAGAGAGAGAGAGAGAGAGAGAGAGAGAGAGAGAGAGAGAGAGAGAGAGAGAGAGAGAGAGAGAGAGAGAGAGAGAGAGAGAGAGAGAGAGAGAGAGAGAGAGAGAGAGAGAGAGAGAGAGAGAGAGAGAGAGAGAGAGAAAGAAAGAAAGACTTTTTAACGTCTATTAGAGGCCAAAATCGGCCTATGAGACAAAACATATACATCAGTATGATCCAATCCACTGTGATCCCAAAAGGAAAATAAAGCGTGAGTACAAAAGACGGGTATAAAAGGAGTGGACAATAACTGGCCTCAAGGGTGTGGGGTGCTATGGGTATGCACTCTATATGCTCAATGGGTGTGATACTATGCATAGGGATGGGAGGCTCGATGGTATCACAACCCTCTAAATGCCTGGAGTGGGTGTAGAATATAATGCATCGGTGGGTAAGGCATCATGGCGATCCTCAAAATGCTCTGAATGTCTAGATCGACAGGGGTGTGCTGCTGACGTCTCCGTATCTCCATGTCATGGCGTGCGTGAATCGCCTGAATCTCTCTTTGGTGTGGACGGACTCTCCGGAGTGGGGGTCTCGGTCATCGACGCTGTCGTCTAAGCTCCTCTGCTCTGTGTAATGTGACACCCCGCATCGAGCTGGGCCCTCGAGTGGATGTGGGTCTGAAAAATCTGTAATATGAGTCTGAGGGAGGGGGGCCAGGTGTATCTCCATCTGCTGCTGGAGGAGTGATGTACGACGGTGCTGGAGCTCTACTAGGAAACGACCTAGAGGGCGCTGGTCCTCTGTCTCCAATAAAGCCCTGATCTCTTTGCCCCCCCTGAAGAGCTGTGGGTAGCGGTCTCTGATGTCCTCATATGCGTGGCATCTACATGTGTAGTGCTCCTCGTCCTCCAACTATCCTGCATAATCTCTCGTCCCTCGGGGTATGTGTCGCTCGCCCAACCTCAATCTCGAGCTGTTGTGATGATACTCTGAGCTACCCAATGGCCACTCTCTCAGCTGGTGCCATGTATGTATCCATGTATCGTGGTCTCTGAATGAAACCATCCGCTGTCACAGTCAGGAAGTGCTCTCTGTAGTGTTGCCTCTTTGTGGGAAGAGGCTCCCGTGGTGCTATCCATGTCTCCCTCACGTGTATGTGGAGTAGATCCTGACGGATGATCCTATTCCTCTCCGAACGAGAGAGGGTAATGTGGGGGGAAGAGAGGTCATACTGAAAGGGGGAAGATCGGTAATGCTCATGCCATGGTCTGCTAACCATCGGTAAGTCTGTGCATACCATACTCTCTCATGCCCTGTCTCTGCTAAATGTCTGGAGCTCTCAAATGCAAGCCTGGTGAGTCGGCTGGTGGGGAGCTCTCTGACCCTCAGAATAAAGGTCACCAACTAGAAGAGGGCCTCCACTAGCATCGGTGGTGTGCCAAGCTCAGCTCGTATAATGTCATGTGGAACGGAGGGCTTGCTGCGCAGCAAGCGTGAGATCATGATGACCTAGGGCCTCTCAATATGCGTCCACATCGCCTCCGTGATCCCAGGTGCCCAAACTGCTGCTGCATACATCAATGCGGGTGTCACCAGAGTGTCAAAGAGCCACCCCTTAGTCCGGGGCTCCTGAAAATGTGTCTGAAAGCAATGTCTCTCCAATCGTGCAAGTGCCGCATAGCCTCGCGTCAATCTATCTCTCGCTGCCTGTGCCATGGAGAATACCCCTGTGCTACTTAAGAAGGTGACACCTAGGTAGACGTAGGAGTCCACTACCTCTATCTATCCTCCAGCTCCAGTGAAAGAGGCGCGATGGCGTACTGTCCTGGAGGTATGAAAGATCATGACCTTGGTCTTGCCAAGGTTCACTGTGAGTCCTCTCTCCATGCAGAAGGTATCGAGTGCCTGTAAATGTGACTGCAACCCCTCCTGTGACTCTGAAAGCAAGACAATGTCATCAGCATATAATAGGATGTGTACTGGCGTACCTCCGAGGTCTCCTCCTAGCCCTCCTGCTCGCTGTATATACTCCGTGATCTCGTCGATGTAGAGACCGAAGAGAGTGGGTGAGAGAGGGCAACCTTGTTTCACACCAATGGTGCTAACAAGGCTGTCTGATAGGCCGCCGGGGCAGCGTACCCTGCCTGTGACTCGTGCATACAGAGCATGGATGGCCCATAGCATGTCTAATGGTAGCTGTAACTCTTGGAGCCTCCGTAGTAGTCTCTCTCGGGGAACCATGTCGAAGGCTTTGCGGAAATCCACAAAGCAACAGTATAGTCTCTGCTTCCTCGCCTTGGCGCTCTCAATCAAGCAACGAAGCACGAAGATGTGGTCGATGGTGGAGAAAGTGCGGCGGAAGCCTGCCTGGCCGGGTGCTCTGATCCCCGCTGCCTCAGCGTGTGTACTGAGCTCTGCCTCTAGTACTGCCCCATAGATCTTGGCCAGGATATGGCCTATCATAATAGTCATGTAGTTCCCTGGATCCATCATATCGCCGGACTTATGGATAGGCGTAATAGTATGCATAGTCCATGAGTCAGGTAATCCCTCAACCAAAGCAGGGTTGAAGAGATGGGCGATCAGGTGGGAAACTACATCTGCTGCGTATATAAAGTGCTCACCCTGTAGCCCCGTGTGGTCTGCTGAACGGCCATGCTGTAGCCTATGGATGGCCTGTCGTACCATGCCTGTCGTACCAATGGTGGCTGTCCTGGGACGTCATATAACCTCCGGGCGTAGGTGTGCCAAGTCTGAGGATCTGCTATGGGTGTGGGTGGGCGTGGCTCCCGTAGTGCCCTCCATGCGGTGGCACAATCCCTACTCATGAGAAGATCGAACAACTCTGCCTCCTGTCTCTCCTCGAAAGCTCGTCGCTTCCGGCGTGTGAGAGAGAGAGAGAGAGAAAGAAAGAAAGAAAGACTTTTTAACGTCTATTAGAGGCCAAAATCGGCCTATGAGACAAAACATATACATCAGTATGATCCAATCCACTGTGATCCAAAACGAAAATAAAGTGTGAGTACTGCAAACGGGTATAAAAGGAGGGATAGTAGCTTGCATCAGGGGTGTGGGGTGTTATGGGTATGCACTCTATATGCTCAATGGGTGAGATACAAATATGATATGCATAGGGAGGGGAGGCTCGATGGTATCACAACCCCCTAAATGCTTGGAGTGGGTGTAGGATATAATGCATCGGTGGGAAAGGCATCATGGCGATCCTCAAAATGCTCTGGGCGTCCAAATCGATAGGGGTGCGCTGCTGACGTCTCTGTATCTCCATGTCATGGCGTGCGTGAATTGCCTGAATCTCTCTCTGATGTGGACGAGCTCTCCGGACAAGGGGTCTCGGTCGTCGACGCTGTCGTCTAAGCTCCTCTGCTTTGTGTAATGTGACACCCCGCATCGAGCTGGGCCCTCGAGTGTATGTGGGTCTGAAAAAATCTGTAATATAAGTCTGAGGGGGAGAGAGAGAGAGAGAGAGAGAGAGAGAGAGAGAGAGAGAGAGAGAGAGAGAGAGAGAGAGAGAGAGAGAGAGAGAGAGAGAGAGAGAGAGAGAGAGAGAGAGAGAGAGAGGGAGGGAGGGAGGGAGGGAGGGAGGGAGGGAGGGAGGGAGGGAGGGAGGGAGGGAGGGAGGGAGGGAGGGAGGGAGGGAGGGAGGGAGGGAGGGAGGGAGGGAGGGAGGGAGGGAGGGAGGGAGGGAGGGGGGGGAGAGAGAGAGGAGAGAGAGAGAGAGAGAGAGAGAGAGAGAGAGAGAGAGAGAGAGAGAGAGAGAGAGAGAGAGAGAGAGAGAGAGAGAGAGAGAGAGAGAGAGAGAGAGAGAGAGAGAGAGAGAGAGAGAGAGAGAGAGAGAGAGAGAGAGAGAGAGAGAGAGAGAGAGAGAGAGAGAGAGAGAGAGAGAGAGAGAGAGAGAGAGAGAGAGAGAGAGAGAGAGAGAAGAAAGAAAGAAAGTGTTTTTACATCTCTTGGGAGGCCGAACTCGGCCTATGAGACAAATCGATGTACATGGGTGTATCTTTTGTCAATCAGAAAAGATAAAAGTGCTGAAAAAAAAACTGGTAAAGCTGGTATAGATCTCCGTAGTATGCATGTGGAGATACCCATGAAAATTGGGGGGGGGGGGGGTGTATGGAGTGCGATCCATGATAGTCTATATGCAAAAGGGTAGTACAACAAGCATGAGAATGAATCTGAAACGACTAACTAGCTCCATCCTGTGCTAGTGGGCGGGTGTAAGATGTGATACATAGGTGGAGGTGGAGTCAGGGCCACCCTGATGGCTGCAGTGGGATCCGCCATCATCTTGAATCGTCTCTCCTCTGTGGCGCGATGGTCACGAGCTTGGATCTCCGCAATCTGGTGTCGGTGAAGTCTCGGGGCCCGATATCCTATAGCACGAGGTCGTCTCCTAGCTCGAGAACTATGAGCCTGCTGAAGAGTCACCCCTCTCGGTGTGTGGGCTGAGGGGGGGAGGGCTGCAGCACGTCGTGGAATAAAGAAGTCAGTGAGGTGACTCTGTCTCCCTCCTGTATGGAGTGCTACAGTAGGTTGGAGTAGGGAATCTCTGTGACTCTGTATCTCTAGTAAGAATCGCCCGAGCTGTCGCTGGTCTTTAAAGCCCATGATCTCTCGGAGGGTGGGCTGGCCTGCAAACAGAGTCTCGTATCTGCCTCTGATGCCATCATATGCGCTACATCTGCATACAAAGTGCTCCTCATCCTCCATCTCTACTCTGCATACCCTGCATATCCGCTCCTCTCTGGGAATGTCTGCGGCTCTGCCCGTCTCAATCTCTAGTCGGTGTGATGAGACTCTCAACTGGCCAATCGCCACCCTCGAGCTATGAGGCATATAAGTATCCATGTAGCGTGGTCGCTGGATGAAACCGTCTGCTAGTATGTCTAAGAACCGGTCTCGGTAGTGCGATAGTCTCGATCCCATGTGTGGTGTGTGCCATGTTTGACTAATGTAGAGCTGCCAGAGATCCTGTCTAAGCACAACATTCCTCTCACGACGAGAGAGGTGGATGTGAGGTGAGTCTTGGTCATACTGAAAAGGCGGCAATCTGTCCATATCAAGTCCATGACTATCAAACCAGACTCTAACTTGAGTGTACCAAGCTCTCTCATATCCTGACTCTGATATCTGTATAGATGCCTCAAAAGCTCTGTGTGTGAGTCGATCTGCAGGGATCTCCCTCATCCTCTCAATAAAGCAGATAGTCTGGAATAGTGCATCTACTACCATGGGTGGTGCAGCTAGCTCTGCCCTGATGATGTCATGTGGTACCGACTGTTTCCCCCGAAATAATCGCGAGATCATATGTACCTGTGGCCTCTCGATCGCACTCCACTGGGTGACTGTGAGGCCTGGAGCCCAAACCGTCGAAGCACACATCATAGCTGGTCTGACTAGTGTGTCAAATAGCCACCCCTTCGTGCGGGGCTCCTGGAAGTGTGCCTGGTGACATCTCCGCTCGAACATGGCTAAAGTTGCATATCCTCGTGTGAGTCTATCGGTGGCTGCGTGTCTCATGCTGAAGGGGCCAGGCAAGCTCGTGAAGGTGACTCCGAGGTAGACATAGGAAGTGACCACCTCAATCTGTCCATTGCCAGCTCTGAATCCTGCTCCATTCCTCACCATGGGGGAGGTGTGGAAGATCATGACCTTGGTCTTGCCAAGGTTTACTGTCAAGCCCCTCTGTGTACAAAACTCATCCAGGGCCTCCAGGTGGCGCTGTAATCCCTCGGGTGACTCTGAAATCAAGACAATGTCATCGGCATATAATAAAATGTGGACATATGTACCTGCGAGGTCTGCACCCTCTCCTCCAGCTCGGAGAATGTAGTCCTCGATCTCGTCGATGTAGAGACCAAATAGAGTGGGAGGGAGTGGGAAGCCTTGCTTAACACCGATGGTGCTAGCAATGGTCTCAGACATACCTCCTGGACACTGTACCCTCCCAGTCACTTGCTCATAGAGTGCATAGATGGCCCAAATCATCCGTGATGGTACTCCCAAGCTCTGGAGGCATTGGAAGAGCCTCTCTCGTGGCACTGTATCAAAAGCTTTGCGGAAGTCCACAAAGCAGCAATATAGTCTCTTCTTCCACACCCTTGCCCCATCGATGAGGCAACGCAAAATGAAGATGTGATCAATAGTAGAGAAAGCTCGTCGAAAACCTGCCTGGCCTCGTGCTCGTAGCCCCTCAGTCTCTGCGTATGAGCTGAGCTCTTCCTCAAGTATGGCACCCTATAGTTTGGCCATGGTGTGGCCAATCATGATGGTCCCCTAGTTCCCTGGATCCAGGGTGTCGCCAGATTTGTGGATAGGCACAATGGTGTGCCTCGTCCACTCCTCTGGGAAGCCTGCCCCTATAGCTCGGTTGAAGACATGTGCAATCAACGGGGCTATAGTGGAGGCTGCATATATGAGATGCTCGCTCTGCAATCCCGTGTGGTCTGTTGAACGTCCATGTCGCAGTCGTCCTATGGCCCTCTCTCTCTCTCTCTCTCGAGAGGGAGAGAGGGAGAGAGAGGGAGGGGGAGAAAGAAAGAAATTCATATTAACGTCTTCTGGAGGCCAAACTTGGCCTATGAGACAAAAACCATGTACAAGTGTAGTAACCCTCTGTAGAAGATAAAATGAAATAAAAAGTATATCGCTACACAAAGCTATATAGGGCTGGAAAAGGCTGGGGAGATGTGGCTCTGACTCTGCAGATAGTGGCCACCTAATACATGGGGGATCCAAAAATGTGAGTAAAACGTGTTGGGGATAAAGGTCCCAAGGACTCTCCTTTTGTATATTTTGACCCTTCCATGTGAAAGCTCTCTTCGAGAGCTTTCCAGACATATTTTTGTTGTATTTTTTGGACCCCAAATTGGGGAGTTATAGGCATTTTTATGACTTTTGGTCATTGGCCATGTGTGAACATGCCCAAATGACCTAAAAGTCACTTATCAATAAGACTTGGTCCCAAATCTCTCATAACTTGATTGGGACTTCTTCAACTTCAGCTTCTCCATCTTCTTCTCCAAATTTCTGCGCAGGTTTCTCTTTCTACTTTCTCTCTCCTCACGCAGCAGCCCACTCCCTTGGTGTTTGGAGCAACCGAGCACACCACGACGTAGCTCTCCGCGGCCTCTTTCAACTGGTATCAGAGCTTTGAGCTGCTCCATCGCGACAAAGTTGCTCAAACTGTTTTTCTACTTCAGCCTATGTTGAGCTTAAGGTGTTTTCTTGCATTTGGGAGAATTTCATCGCGAAAAACCTTCTTTTTTCGCGATAAAAGGGCTGTTTTTGGAGGATTACTTCAGCCCGGAGCAAAGCTGAAGCAAATTTTGTGCTTTTTTAGAGAGTTTCATCGCGAAGAATCTCTTCTATTCTTCTTTTTGTATCCCCACAGGTCTTTTTCAGCATCCACATTGCTGATTTTTTCATCTACAGGTCTTTTGTGGCAGAAATTCTCTCATTTTTCAAGTGGGAGGACATGCACAAAGATTGAGGAAGTGCATACTTGCTGGAAACTTATTACAGTAGGTCATTTCTCTGATTTTACAGGTCATATTGCTGCAAAAATTGGGGCTTTTGTGAAAACAAGCACCCATTGCCTTGGTTTTACATCTATGTATGCCTTTTGTGGTTGAAAAACAACAAATTTGTTGTTTTTGATGCAATTACAGCTTGCTGGAATTTTCTGAAATTTTCTGCAGAAAATTTCAGAAATTGTTTTCTGCAAGTTTTGAACAGTTTTTGGGCTTAATTTCTCAGCTATAGTCTCCTAAGGTAATTGCGCACAGGACAGCAGGTGAATTTTACCTTTTTGGTGAAATTTTGAAGCTCTTAGTGTGCAAACATGGCCTCTACCTCCTCTGATGTCAAAAGCTTGTTTGAGATCAAGAGATTTGAAGGTAATGGTTTCGATTTGTGGAAAGAGAGAATGTTGGGCATCCTCTTTCTTAAAGATTGTGAAGGGGCTCTTGAGGAAGTCAAGCCTGAAGATATGACAGATGCAGCATGGATGAACCTAAACAAGAAGGCCATCACTTACATCAAGATGGCTGTATCATATGAAATCTTAGTGGATTTGAAAGGCCTTACAACTTCTTTTGAGGTATGGGAGAAGCTGAAAGCCACTTATGAAAATACCACGCCTGTAAATCAAGTGCATCTTATGCGTAAGCTAGTGTGTATGCAGCTTGATGAGTCAAAAAGTGCGGCTGAGCACTTATCTTTGTTTACAGGTACTCTTTCACAATTGCATGACTCTGGATTACCTCCATTTGATGATAAGCTTAAGGCCATCTTCTTGTTGATGACCTTACCTGATTCGTGGGAAACATTGGTTGTTTCACTTTCGAATAGCCCTAGTCTTACCTTTGATGGTGTAAGGGGTTCTATTTTGAATGAGGAAATCAGGAGGAAAGCTAGTGGAGAGGGCAGTGGTTCAGCCAATGTGGCTAGAGGAAGAACAGAAAAGAAAAGTGGAAATGTACAGAGGAACAGGAGTAAAAGCAAAGGCAAGGCTGAAGTGACTTGTTATCAATGTGGTAGGAAAGGTCACAAGAAGCCTGATTGCAGATTCTATAAAGCTTAACTAGAAAGAAAGAAGAACACAGGTGACAAGAAGAAAAAGGACACCAAGAATGAAGCACATGATACCTCAAAGGACAAAGACAAAGAGAAGGCCAATGTGGCCTCTAGTGTCATCATTGAGGAGCTATCAGATGCAGAAGATATACTTTGTGCTACTATGGAAGCAGAGCATGCTGAAGTTATTGATCCTTCTATTAATATTCATGCACAAGATATGCAGATCACAAAGAGGGATTTGATTGATGCCTTGCTTACTGTGAATGATGCTTTGTCACAAACATGGATTGTAGATTCAGGTGCATCGTTTCATGTAACTCCTATTAAGGAGTGTTTCACTACCTTTCATGCAGGCAGCCATGGACATGTATATCTTGGAAATAACCATGCTTGTTCAATTGAAGGTATTGGCACAGTGCATCTCACAGTGGATGGTACCAATGAGCTGGTTTTGCATGATGTAAGGTATGTACCAAGCATCAAGAAAAGCTTATTGTCTGTTGGGCAAATGGATATGCATGGATATAGTACCCTCTTTGAGAAGGGGTCATGGAAGCTTATCAAAGGCTCTAGGCTGATTGTTAAAGGTACAAAGAAAGGGACTCTTTATTGATTGCATGGTAAAGCCTTGCTGGGCAAGTTTATTGCTTTGGCTGAAATCCATTCACATATGGAATTATGGCATAAAAGGCTTGGTCACATGAGTCAAAAAGGCCTTGATAAACTATGTAATTTGGACAAGTTTGATGCTAAAGGCTCAAAACTTGATTTTTGTAATGAATGCCAATATGGTAAGCAAGTAAAGAATTCTTACTACTCTGGTGTCTCTCGTAAGTCTAATGTGCTTGATCTTGTTCATTCTGATGTTTGTAGCATGCCCACAAAATCTATGGGGGTGCTCTTTACTTTGTTTCTTTTGTAGATGATTACTCTAGGAAGCTTTGGGTATATTTGTTAAAATCTAAAGATGAAGCCTTTGCTGCATTTAAGAAATTTCATGCATTTGTGACCACTCAAACAGGTAGAAAGCTGAAATGCTTACGTACAGATAATGGGGGTGAGTTTACAAGTGCTGAATTCAATAGATTTTGTGAAAATCTTGGTATTAAGAGGGAGCTAACAGTCCCATACAGCCCCTCTTCCAACGGTGTGGCTGAAAGGTATAATAGGACTTTATGTGAGAGGGTGAGATGCATGCTGTCCACAGCTAATCTCCCTCATGGATTTTGGGGAGAGGCTTTGAAAACTGCAGTTCATGTTTGCAATCGATCCCCTCATATGTCCTTAAAAGGTGGCATTCCAGAAGAGGTTTGGTCTGGCAAACCAGCTTCATATGACCACCTACGCATCTTTGGTTGCGATGCTTTTGTGCATATAAGGCCTGAGTTGAGAAGCAAGTTAGATGCAAAGTCCATGAAAGGAATCTTCATGGGTTATGGAGATGAAGGTGAAATGGACTACAGGATTTGGTTACCTCAACTCAAGAAGGTAATACGCAGCCGAGATGTTGTATTTAATGAGGCAAGGCTGCTCAAAAACAATTGTGCCTCTAAAGATGACCATAAAAGAGTCAAATTTCAGCATGTACAGCCACCGGTTAAATCTGATATGGACCCTCGGGATGCACCACATATGGCTGGAAATGACAATGAGCCCGTGGTTATTGAGCCAGATGATGCTGGACAGCAAAATGATGCTCCTGAAAGGCATATGCAGCCACCTATTCATGCTGAAAACAGGGCTGGAAATGATGTACAGCAGCCTGTTAACAATGAAGAAGTTAATGTACCTCCTGATGTAGATCCATTGCCTGGTAATGTTGATCATTGGGTAAGAAGATCTATACGTCCTAGGAGGCGAGTGAATAGATATGATCCCTCTATACATTATATTATGTTATCAGATGAGGGTGAGCCTCTTACTTATAAAGAGGCAAAGCTATGTGAGCACAAGAAGAAGTGGGAGTTAGCCATGCAGGAAGAGATAAAGGCCTTGCATGCAAATGATACTTGGGATTTGGTTGAGTTACCCAAAGGAAGGAAAGCCATTCCAAACAAGTGGGTGTACAAAATCAAAACTGTTGATGGCAAACCCAAGTATAAGGCAAGGCTGGTTGCTAAGGGATATGCCCAAAAAGAGGGCATTGATTTCCAAGAAGTGTTCTCTCCAGTGGTGAAAATGACCACTTTACGTGTGTTGTTTGCTCTCACAGCTGCCTTGGATTTGGAATTATTCCAAATGGATGTTAAAACAGCCTTTTTGCATGGTGATTTAGATGAAGAGCTGTACATGAAACAGCCAGAAGGATATGCCATTCCTGGAAAAGAGCATCTGGTATGCAAACTGAAAAGGAGCTTGTATGGGCTGAAACAGGCCCCCAGACAATGGTATAAGAAGTTTGATGCATTTATGCTCAAACATGGGTTTAAAAGAAGCCATGCAGATCATTGTTTGTACACGAAAAAGGATGAAGATGGCAGCCCAATTATTCTTGTACTGTATGTAGATGATATGCTGCTGGCTGGGAAGAAAAAGAGCACTCTGAATGCTCTAAAACAGCAGCTGAACTCTGCATTCTCAATGAAAGACCTTGGGGAAGCTGAGCATATTCTTGGTATGCGTATAAAAAGGGATAGACAGCAGCATACTTTGCAGGTATCCCAAGAAAAGTACATTGAAAAAGTGCTGGACAGATTTAATGTGGCTGATGCTAAGCCTCTTGGAGTGCCATTGCAGCCACATGTTAAGCTTTCCAAGGATGACTGTCCCAAAAATGATGATGCAGCCAGTTACATGAAGAGTGTTCCATATGCATCAGCTTGTGGTTCACTTATGTATGCTATGGTTGCCACTCGGCCAGACATTGCTCATGCAGTGGGAGTTGTTAGCAGGTTCATGGCTAATCCTGGTAGAGTTCATTGGGAGGCAGTCAAATCTATCTTGAGATATTTGAAAGGGACCAAAAGTAAATGCTTATGTTATGGAAAGGGTCCATTGGAGTTAAAAGGATTTTGTGATTCAGACATGGCAGGTGATTCAGACATGGAAGGTGATGTGGACACACGCAAGTCCACAAGTGGCTATGTATACATCCTTGCAGGTGGAGCTATTTCATGGTGCTCTAGACTTCAGAGGATAGTTGCACTATCTACTACAGAGGCTGAATATATTTCAGCCACAGAGGCTTCCAAAGAAGCCATTTGGTTAGCTCGGCTCTGCAGTGAGTTTGGGATGCTTGAAAAGGCACCTCTTCTTGGATGCGATAGCCAGAGTGCCATATGTTTGGCAAAGAATGCCATGTTTCATGCTCGCACAAAGCATATTGATGTGAGATATCACTTCATCAGAGAGGTGTTAGAAGATGGCCTGATCACTTTGATCAAGGTCAATACTTCACAGAATCCTACAGATGCTCTCACGAAGTGTCTACCCAAGGCACAACATCAGCTATGTATACAGATGGTGGGAGTTACTTAGCTTAAAGGAGCCTCCTTGGTCCTTTAAGTGGGAGGTTGTTGGGGATAAAGGTCCCAAGGACTCTCCTTTTGTATATTTTGACCCTTCCATGTGAAAGCTCTCTTCGAGAGCTTTCCAGACATATTTTTGTTGTATTTTTTGGACCCCAAATTGGGGAGTTATAGGCATTTTTATGACTTTTGGTCATTGGCCATGTGTGAACATGCCCAAATGACCTAAAAGTCACTTATCAATAAGACTTGGTCCCAAATCTCTCATAACTTGATTGGGACTTCTTTTCAGCTTCTCCATCTTCTTCTCCAAATTTCTGCGCAGGTTTCTCTCTCTACTTTCTCTCTCCTCACGCAGCAGCCCACTCCCTTGGTGTTTGGAGCAACCGAGCACACCACGACGTAGCTCTCCGCGGCCTCTTTCAAAACGCCCTAGCTACTGGTGATGGGTGGAGGTGGGTGTAGTATGTGGTACATCGGTGGTGGTCTGAGTGCCTCCTGAAGGAAGACAACCCAGGGGGTGGTGGTACGCCTATGCTCCATCATGTGGTCGTAGGCAATCCTGATGCGTGAGATATCCTCTTGATATAGTCGTGGTCGACGATATCCACCCATGCGTGGTCGGCACCGTGCTCTCTGTGCTGCTGCCTGGTGGAGCGTGAGCCCTATAGACGGACCTCTCTGATGTAGCTCAACTCGCTGAAAGAACTGGGTAATGGTCTGTTGGGTACTCACCCTTGGCTGATGTATGGGCTGTAGTGACCGCTCTCGCCTCTCATATGCTGCTGTGAGAAAGCGTCCCAAGCGTCTTTGGTCTCCCATAGTCATGCACAGCTGGAATGACTCCTCTATCTGGAACTGTGCTCGTAGGTCTAAGTATGCTGTACATCTGATAACAAAATGCTCTTCACTCTCTACCTCTGTCTGGCATACTGGGCACCACCTCTCCTCACGGGGGACTCCCCTGGACCGACCCCTCTCAATCTCGAGCTGATGTGATGAAACCCGGAGCTGCCCAATGACGACGCGTAGGTGGTGGGGAAGGTAGATCTGCATGTATCTCGGAATCTCGATGAAGCCCGTGCCCGATATATGTAGAAAATGCTCACGGTAGTAGAGCATTTTCGGTGGCAATGTACCCCTAGGGCTCACCCATGTCCTCTGTATGTATGTATGCCATATCTCCTGACGAATGATCCTATTCCTCTCTTGATGAGAGAGAGAGTAGGTGGGTGCATGAGAGTCGTATTGTAGTGGTGGTAGCCTGTCTATGTCAAAGCCATGGTGGGCAAGCCAGTCTCGTGTCTGTGCATACCATGAGGAGGTGTCGCCTGCTAATGCCATATCACACGATGCCTCGAAAGCACGATAAGCAATGCGCTCTGTATCCATGCACCGAAGTCTGTGTAATAGGCATACTGTCTAGAATAGTGCCTCAACTAGCATCGGTGGTGCAGCGAGCTCTACTCTAATGATATCATGTGGTACTGAAGGTTTGCTGCGGATAAGTCTGACAATCATGAGGATCTGTGGCCTCTCTACTGCTGTCCATACTGATGTAGCTAATCCTGGTCCCCATATGGCTGCCCCATACATGAGCGCTGGCGTAACCAAAGTGTCAAAGAGCCACCCCTTTGTGCGGGGCTCTTGAAAATATGCCTGGTGGCACTGTCTCTCCATCAAAGCTAGTGCTGCATACCCACGTGTGATGCGGTCACGGGCTGCCTGAGCCATAGAGGGGGGGGAGAGAGAGAGAGAGAGAGAGAGAGAGAGAGAGAGAGAGAGAGAGAGAGAGAGAGAGAGAGAGAGAGAGAGAGAGAGAGAGAGAGAGAGAGAGAGAGAGAGAGAGAGAGGAGAGAGAGAGAGAGAGAGAGAGAGAGAGAGAGAGAGAGAGAGAGAGAGAGAGAGAGAGAGAGAGAGAGAGAGAGAGAGAGAGAAGAGAGAAGAAGAAAGAAAGAAAGACTTTTTAACGTCTATTAGAGGCCAAAATCGGCCTATGAGACAAAACATATACATCAGTATGATCCAATCCACTGTGATCCCAAAAGGAAAATAAAGTGTGAGTACCACAAACGGGTATAAAAAGGAATGGATAGTAACTGGCATCAAGGGTGTGGGGTGCTATGGGTATGCACTCTATATGCTCAATGGGTGAGATACAAATATGATATGCATAGGAAGGGGAGGCTCGATGGTATCACAACCCACTAAATGCCTGGAGTGGGAGAGAGAGAGAGAGAGAGAGAGAGAGAGAGAGAGAGAGAGAGAGAGAGAGAGAGAGAGAGAGAGAGAGGAGAGAGAGAGAGAGAGAGAGAGAGAGAGAGAGAGAGAGAGAGAGAGAGAGAGAGAGAGAGAGAGAGAGAGAGAGAGAGAGAGAGAGAGAGAGAGAGAGAGAGAGAGAGAGAGAGAGAGAGAGAGAGAGAGAGAGAGAGAGAGAGTTTTTACGTCTATTAGGAGGCCGAACTCGGCCTATGAGACAAGTCAATGTACATGGGTGTATCTTCTGTCAATCGAAAAAAGATAAAACTGCTGAAAAAAAAGCTGGCAAGGCTGATATAGATCTGTGTAGTATGCATGTAGAGATACCCATGAAAGTGGGAGGGGGGGATGGTGAATGGAGTGCTATATCTATAGCCTATATGCAAAAGGGTAGTACAAGCATGATAATGCATTTGAACGACTAACTAGCTCCATCCTGTACTAGTGGGCGGGTGTAAGATGTGGTACATGGGTGGAGGTGGAGTCAAGGCCGCCCTGATGGTTGCAGCGGGATCTGCCATCACCTGGGATCGTGTCTCCTCCATGGCGTGATGGTCACGAGCTTGAATGTCTGCAATCTGGTGTCTGTGAAGTTTGAGGGCCCCATATCCTATAGCACGGGGTCGTCTCCTAGCTCGAGAGGTCTGAGCCTGCTGAAGAGTCATCCCTCTCGATGTGTGAACTAAGGGGGAGAGGGTTGCTGCACGTCGTGCAATGAAGAAGTCACTGAGCTGACTCTGTCTCTCTTGTGTTTGGGCAGCTGCAGTAGGGTAGAGGAGAGAATCTCTGTGACTCTGAATCTCTAGTAAGAATCGCCCGAGCTGTTGCTGATCTCTAGAGCCCATGACTTGGAGGGTGGGCTGCCCTGTAAACAGTGTCTTGTATCTGTCTCTAATGTCATCATATGCGCTACATCTGCAAACAAAGTGCTCCTCATCCTCCATCTCTACTCTCCATATCCTGCATAACCGCTCCTCTCTGGGAATGTCCGTGGCTCTGCCTATCTCAATCTCTAGTCGGTGTGATGAGACCTCAACTGGCCGAGAGAGAGAGAGAGAGAGAGAGAGAGAGAGAGAGAGAGAGAGAGAGAGAGAGAGAGAGAGAGAGAGAGAGAGAGAGAGAGAGAGAGAGAGAGAGAGAGAGAGAGAGAGAGAGAGAGAGAGAGAGAGAGAGAGAGAGAGAGAGAGAGAGAGAGAGAGAGAGAGAGAGAGAGAGAGACTTTTAATGTCTATTAGAAGGCCGAACTCGACCTATGAGACCTCAACTGGCACACAGAGAGAGAGAGAGAGAGAGAGAGAGAGAGAGAGAGAGAGAGAGAGAGAGAGAGAGAGAGAGAGAGAGAGAGAGAGAGAGAGAGAGAGAGAGAGAGAGAGAGAGAGAGAGAGAGAGAGAGAGAGAGAGAGAGAGAGAGAGAGAGAGAGAGAGAGAGACTTTTAATGTCTATTAGAAGGCCGAACTCGACCTCTGAGACAGAATCAATGTACATAGTTTGTGTCCCCGATCGAACGGAAAGACAGAGTGTGATGAAAATAAAAAACTGATGCCATAGGAGAGGTGTGGAAGATCATGACCTTTGTTTTGCCAAGGTTCAGAGTCAACCCCTTCTGTATACTGAAGGCATCCAAGGCACCCAAGTGGCTCTCTATTCCCTCAGTGGATTCTAAAATCAATACAATATCATCAGCATATAGTAGAATGTGTACATGTGTAGTTGCTAGGTCTCTAGAGTCTACTCTCACTGCGAGCTTGTAGGATGTTGTCCTTAATCTCGTTGATGTAGAGCCGGAATAGAGTGGGCAGCCTTGCTTAACACCAAGTGTGCTAGCAAAGGCTTCTGATAATCCCCCGGGGCATCGAGCCGTCCTAGTCACATAGAGTGTGTTGATGGCCCAAATCATCTCCGATGGTATCCTAAAGCTCTCGAGATGCCAAAGAAGCTTCTCTCGTGGCACAATATCGAATGCTTTGTGGAAATCCACAAAACAACAATATAGTCTCTTCTTACGCACCTTTGCCCCTTAAATGAGGCAACACAGAATGAAGATGTGATCATTAGTGGAGAAAGCGAGGCAGAAACCTACCTGACCACGTGCGTGTAGCCCCTCCATCTCTGCATATGAACTGAGCTCTTCCTTGATAACCGCCCCATAAAGCTTGACCATGGTGTGGCCAATCATGATAGTCATGTAGTTCCCTGGGTCTAGGGTGTCACCAGATTTGTGGATGGGTACAATGGTGTTCCTCGTCCACTCCTTTAGGAAGCCCTCCCCTATAGCGTGATTGAAGACATGTACAATCAATGGAGCATGACCTCCTAATGAGTTATTTTTTGTCAATCTTCACTTCCTAGAGGTAGATGACATTTGGGTCTAAAATTTTTCCCTCATTCACTACTTTATTCTAATTGCTTGAGAGGGTCCATTATAATGATCATTTTATGTGCTAGATTGAAAATCAAATTCTCTTGCATTTCATCTCTTTCTTCTTTGGGCATACCCCATTAAAAACAATAATATTCCATTTGTTGGGCCATTCCCATGAGAGACAATTGTTGTCCCATTCCCACGAGAGCACAAGGGTGTCATTTTCTTAGGATCCACTTTGTTTCTTCGCAAAGTTGTCAAGGATAACTAAGACAATTATCGAGATCTCATTTTCACGTTCATCGTGTTCATTGGTGGAGTAAACATTATGATGGTTTCCATATTTTGAGAACTTAATGTTTTTTGATTGAATCAATCCATTTGGGTAATCAGCAAGATTAACTTCTTTCTCCAAATTGTATTCGTCCTTCTCATCTTTTCCTTTTTCTTGCTGTTTTTTTTTTTGCTTTTCTATTTTCTTCCTTTTCACTAGGGTGGATTCTTCTAAATTCATCCAATTTGTACCTTAATGTTTTCACTCATAGGCCTACACACGGATGTTGGAAGGGGGCAAGCACCAGCTACAAGAGCACTTACCATCAGTCTTGGCCATCTCAGCACTCTTTCTTAAGGGGCAGTCCTTGTTCCTATGGCCTCAGTTACCACAGTGAAAGTACACATTAGGAAAATTTTCAAAAATGATTTCTTGTTCTAGTAAACCATGTTTCACTATAATAATGTGGATAGGTTTCAGTACTTCAGGTTTCTCTAATTCCAAGGGCTCATCTTATGTTAGTAAGTGCAAAGCTAATAGGAATCACATTTTTCCTAAGATAGAATGAGACCTTATATACACACGTGAATGATGATAGATGATGATTAGACATAAAAGAATGACTAGTATCGTATGTAACATTGCATGATCATGAATCATTGCACATTTTCACAAATTTCGTACGAATACGTACGATACAAAAGTACATATGAATAGGTTCTTATTCCTATGAATAGGAACTATGCCATTATCTTCTTTCTCAGATGCATTCTGAAGATGATTGGAAGTGCTCAAATGCTGATGAAAGGTTTACTCCATCGACTTCTTACTACTAAATGCTACTACCTCCTTTAGAGTTGAGACATTGTAGTCATTGGCAGAGTTGCTGTAGATCTTCTGGTTTGTGGCTATATAGAGATATAAATTGTTGGAAAAGGCAGCTTTCCTTGTATTTCTTGCATGTTTTTTAGAGAATAATCGTAGAGAGATTTCGGATAGGTGACCCTGTGCTGCAGTTTTCTTTTCCATGATGCAGAAAATTCAGAGAGACCATGCACCATGCTTTTTGGGGTTGTCATTATTCTAAGAGAGTTGGTGGGATGATCTTGACATTCATCTTTCTTCCATCCTTTTGTGAATTCGTCTTCTATGTTAATCATTTGTCGTTTGCATTGCTGGATTTCATTGTTCATTTGGCAATCCAAAAATTATCTTATCTTTGAACACCAAGATCTGTTTTCTCTTTTCATTCTTGCTTCGTGTATGAGAAAGCTCTTCATTGCTGCTTATGCTTTACCTCATGAGCATCAGCCTTCTTTAGGCCGCACTGCAGCCGTTTGTGTTTCCCCCTCTTTATGGGACATTATCTTTGTACATATAAATAATAGCAAGAACATATTTTCTCAAAAAAAAGAAGAAAATATGTGTGTATGTACAAACCAATGCAGTGGTTATCATATGTGTATGCCTGCTTAACCATACGTCTGATAATTCTTATGTGTCAGAAACATTGGTGTGGATTTGTCATACTTCCTGTGTCGATGTAAGAGAATGTGGCCTTGCGATTGTACCATATAAAACCTTATTGAAAGCATGCTGCATGTTGCACATTTCTTCTATCATTGATGTTCATGCTTAGGATATGTCATATTTATCACACATTCTTTTTTTTCTCTGTTGTTCGCTATATATGATAGTGAAGGGTGTTTGTGACGGCTTTTTCAGACTTCGGAACTCATATGTGATTGCATTATGAGACCTTATGTGCACATATCCACGTCCGTTTATTTTCTCTTTCTTTCCTGTGGGATGCAAGTTTCATTGTTGTAGAGCTTCAATCATCAGCTTTCTTTGATACTCACAACATACAATGTTCTGTCAGTGTATTCTGTGGGACAATGACATCAAAAGTACAAAACACACTCTGAAACAGATGATTATGGAGCATTCATGTCTGGAATTTTCAGAAGGAAAAGCTGTCAACAGATGTCAAAGTTTGATGGATTTAATGTAAGTTTTTTCGAGCTTATCATATTTCTTACCTTTTTGACCCGGCCCTTTTACTTGATCCTTGATAAAAAGAAAGTTTTGGAGACAAGCATTTGGAGTCTATTCCTACACTATGATAGTTAAACCCATTTCAAGATGTGTTTTTCGTGTGCTATGACTCACTCACGTTTTCTGCATTAGTATCTTGCTTATCAAATGGGAGGGTTTAGGATTTTTTCCTTTCTTTTCTGCCTTTTGAGTTATTGTGGAAGCATTTACATGGATTGAATGTAAATCCCAAAATAGAGAATTCATCAAGCTATTGTTCATCTTGCGCTTGAGAAAAAATGTTCTAGCTCAATGTTTTAATGTGTAAAATAACATCTGCTGTTTTCAGATTCAGTATGAAGTATGTATTTCTCTATGTATGTGTATGTATGGATGTAGCATGCATAACGTATGGATGTCTCTTATTGTGTATGGATCTATGCACTTAGGTACATGTGTATGTATGCATGCATGTGTGTATGTCCATATGTGTGTATATATGTAATTATAATACGATTTTGACATTGCAATCAAGAAAAAATGTCATTTGATTTGAGTCATTTTAATCCAAAACCCAAACAGAGATCTTCATCCCTCAGGAAAATTTAAAGAAACAAAATTATATGGTGTGTACACCACACATGTACATAAATATTACACAAGAAAATGAACAATGCTACACGTGTATAACACAATACTAAAGAACATTAAACATTCATCTTTACATGTTATTACACATTGAGTAATAGATTTTGAAATCATCAATGATGGTTCAAGGTTCTTGAAATTAGTGCAAGCATATATGTATGTATGTGCATGTGTGTATGTACACACACATATAAATGTATGCACATATGTACTATGTATGCATGTATGTATGGATGTATGCATATATATATATGTATGGATGTATGTGTGGGGTAGATTCCTAATACAAACTAAATGAAATCAAAGTAGAGGATCTTCGAAACAGATAAGGGTTGTAAAAAAAAACTCCGTTACAATGCAGATAGGAATAAGAAGTCTTCACTTCGATCTTTTTTGCTACAAGGCCAAAGAGATATTTACTTTACTTCCCTTCAAATCTTCAGTTTTTTTTTTTTTTTTGGAGAGAGAGAGAGAGAGAGAGAGAGAGAGAGAGAGAGAGAGAGAGAGAGAGAGAGAGAGAGAGAGAGAGAGAGAGAGAGAGAGAGAGAGAGAGAGAGAGAGAGAGAGAGAGAGAGAGAGAGAGAGAGAGAGAGAGAGAGAGAGAGAGAGAGAGAGAGAGAGAGAGAGAGAGAGAGAGAGAGAGAAAGAAAGAAAGAAAGTGTTTTTACGTCTATTAGGAGGCCGAACTCGGCCTATGAGACAAATCGATGTACATTGGTGTATCTTCTGTCTATCAGAGAAGATAAAAGTGCTGAAAAAGAAACTGGTAAAGCTGATACATATCTCCGTGAAATGCGTGTGGAGATACCCATGAAAGGGGGGGGTGTATGGAGTCCGATATCTATGGCAGTCTATATGCAAAGGGGTAGTACAACAAGCATGGGAATGCATCTGAAACGACTAACTAGCTCCATCCTGTGCTAGTGGGCGGGTGTAAGATGTGATACATAGGTGGAGGTGGAGTCAGGGCCATCGTGATAGCTGCAGCGGGATCAGCCATCATCTGGAATCGTCTCTCCTCCATGGCACCATGGTGACGAGCCTGGATCTCTGCAATCTGATGTCGGTGATGTCTCGGGGCCCGATATCCTCTAGCACGGGGTCGTCTCCTAGCTCGAGCAGCCTGAGCCCGCTGAAGAGTCACCCCTCTCGGTGTGTGGGCTGAGGGGGGGAGGGCTGCAGCACGTCGTGGAATAAAGAACTCAGTGAGCTTACTCTGTCTCCCTCCTGTATGGGCTGCTACAGTAGGCTGGAGTAGGGAATCTCTGTGACTCTGTATCTCTAGTAGGAATCGCCCGAGCTGTCGCTGGTCTCTAGAGTCCATGATCTCTCGGAGGGTGGGCCTGCCCTGTAAATAGAGTCCCGTATCTACCTCTGATGCCATCATATGCGCTACATTTGCATACAAAGTGCTCCTCATCCTCTATCTCTACTCTGCAAACCCTGCATATCCGCTCCTCGCTGGGAATGTCTGCGGCTCTGCCCGTCTCAATCTCTAGTCTATGTGATGAGACTCTCAACTGGCCAATCGCTACCCTTGAGCTATGAGGCATGTAAGTATCCATGTAACATGGCCGCCGGATGAAACCGTCTGCTAGGATGTCTAAGAATTGGTCTCGATAGTGCAATAGTCTCGATCCCATGTGTGGTGTGTGCCATGTCTGACTAATGTAGCGTTGCCAAAGATCTTGTCTCAACACAACATTCCTCTCATGACGAGAGAGGTGGATGTGAGGTGAGTCTGGGTCGTACTGAAAAGGCGGCAATCTGTCCATATCAAGCCCATGACTATCAAACCATACTCTAACTTGAGTGTACCAAGCTCTCTCATATCCTGACTCTGATATCTGTATAGATGCCTCAAAAGCTCTGCGTGTGAGTCTGTCTGTAGGGAGCTCCCTCATCCTCTGAATAAAGCAGATAGTCTGGAATAGTGCATCTACTACCATGGGTGGTGCAGCTAGCTCTGCCTTGATGATGTCATGTGGTACCGACTGTTTCCCGCAAAATAGTCGCGAGATCATACGTACCTGGGGCCTCTCGATCGCACTCCACTGGGTGGCTGTGAGGCCTGGGGCCCAAACTGTCGCAGCATACATCATAGCTGGTCGGACTAGTGTGTCAAATAGCCACCCCTTCGTGCGGGGCTCCTGGAAGTGTGCCTGGTGACATCTCCGCTCTAACATGGCTAAAGCTGCATATGCTCGTGTGAGTCTATTGGTGGCTGCCTGTCTCATGCTGAAGGGGCCAGGTAAGCTCGTGAATGTGACTCCGAGGTAGACATAGGAAGTGACCACCTCAATCTGTCCACCGTCGGCTGTGAATCCTGCTCCATTCCTCACCAAGGGGGAGGTGTGGAAGATCATGACCTTGGTCTTGCCAAGGTTTACTGTCAAGCCCTTCTGTGTACAAAACTCATCGAGGGCATCCAAGTGGCACTGTAATCCATCGGGTGACTCTGAAATCAAGACAATGTCATCGGCATATAATAAAATGTGGACAGGTGTACCGGCGAGGTCTGCACCCTCTCCTCCAGCTCGGAGAATGTAGTCCTCAATCTCATCGATGTAGAGACCAAATAGAGTGGGAGAGAGCGGGCAGCCTTGCTTAACACCGATGGTGCTAGCAATGACCTCAGACATACCTCCTGGACACTGTACTCTCCCGGTCACTTGCTCATAGAGTGCATAGATGGCCCAAATCATCCCTGATGGTATTCCCAAGCTCTGAAGGCGTTGGAAGAGCCTCTCTCGTGGCACTGTATCGAAAGCTTTGCGGAAGTCCACAAAGCAGCAATATAGTCTCTTCTTCCGCACCCTTGCCCCATCAATGAGGCAGCGCAAAATGAAGATGTGATCAATAGTAGAGAAAGCTCGCCGAAAACCTGCCTGGCCTCGTGCTCGTAGCCCCTCAGTCTCTGCATATGAGCTGAGCTCTGCCTCAAGTATGGCACCGTATAGTTTGGCCATGGTGTGGCCAATCATGATGGTCCTGTAGTTCCCTGGATCCAGGGTGTCGCCAGATTTGTGGATAGGCACAATGGTGTGCCTAGTCCACTCCTCTGGGAAGCCCTCCCCTATAGCCCGATTGAAGGCATGTGCAATCAACGGGGCTATAGTGGAGGATGCATATATGAGGTGCTCGCTCTGCAATCCCGTATGGTCTGTCGAACGTCCATGTCGCAGTCGTCCTATGGCCCTCTCAACCATCTTTGCTGTGAAAAGAGAAGAACTAGTAGGGCAAGGCTCAAGTGGCTAGGGAATGGGAGGCTGCCCAGGCACCTCATATAATCTCTGAGCATAATCATGCCATGTGTGTAGGTCCCCAATAGGTGTGGTCGGGCGTGGCTCTCGTAGGGTACGCCATGCTGCAGCACTGTCCATACTCATAAAGAGATGATATAGCTCAAGCACCTATGCCTCCTCAAAGGCTCGCCTCTTCCGACGTGTGAGAGTCTTCATCTTTCCCGTGGCCTGTCTCTCTGTGATCTCTTCCAATGCTCGCTGAGCTCGTAGTCGGCGGTAGGTATCTCTGCATTCCTCATCATACCAACGATGTTGTGGCATAGTCCCTGGAGGAGGTGTGTGACCAGAATGGATGGTGTGTGGGAAGGAGCTAATGGAGGATGTCTGAAGAACTGATGTTATCTGTGAGGTGAGTAGGGATAGTGGAGTGTCAGGGTGAAGCAAGAGAAGACCCTTCTCGACTTGGGCCGCATATATGTGAGCTAGCTCGTGTGAAGTGGATGGTGGTGTGTGGGATGCGTGCTGCAGGTGTGCGTGTAGGGGTGTCTCCCTTGAGGGAGAGAGCGAGGTATGCGTGATCGGCCCCAATGGGTATAGGTGGGATGGTGAATGAGGTAAGTAGGTGAATGGCCTCTCTAGATCCCATGACGTAATCTACTGAACTTCCCCTTCCATCTGTGACTTAGTGTGGCATGCATGTCAATCCTCCTGAGGTAGGCCAGTGAGCCATCCCGTTATAGATAACGAGATTATGTCGAGGGCCTAGTCTGAGTAAGTGAGTGCCATAATGAGTGTGTGTAGAGTCAGCTGAAGCTCGAGCTGTAGACTCATCCTCTATGGTAGGTAGTATCTGTGGGTCTTCTGGGTCAAATATCTCACACTGATCATTGCCTCTCCTGGCATAAGGAAGACTTCCCCTAGTGCAGAGTACTCTGTAATCTCTTCTGACAAGCAAGTGTATGGTGAGTCCTCCTCTCGATCTATGATAGCGAATCGCGAGCTAGAGGGGGAGAGAGAGAGAGAGAGAGAGAGAGAGAGAGAGAGAGAGAGAGAGAGAGAGAGAGAGAGAGAGAGAGAGAGAGAGAGAGAGAGAGAGAGAGAGAGAGAGAGAGAGAGAGAGAGAGAGAGAGAGAGAGAGAGAGAGAGAGAGAGAGAGAGGAGAGAGAGAGAGAGAGAGAGAGAGAGAGAGAGAGAGAGAGAGAGAGAGAAAGTGTTTTTACGTCTATTAGGAGGCCGAACTCGGCCTATGAGACAAATCGATGTACATGGATGTATCTTCTGTCTATCAGAGAAGATAAAAGTACTGAAAAAGAAACTAGTAAAGCTGATACATATCTCCGTGAAATGCGTGTGGAGATTCCCATGAAAGGGGGGGATGTATGGAGTGCGATTTCCATGAGAGAGAGAGAGAGAGAGAGAGAGAGAGAGAGAGAGAGAGAGAGAGAGAGAGAGAGAGAGAGAGAGAGAGAGAGAGAGAGAGAGAGAGAGAGAGAGAGAGAGAGAGAGAGAGAGAGAGAGAGAGAGAGAGAGAGAGAGAGAGAGAAAGAAAGAAAGAAAGTGTTTTTTACGTCTATTAGGAGGCCGAACTCGGCCTATGAGACAAATCGATGTACATGGGTGTATCTTCTGTCAATCAGAAAAGATAAAAGTGCTGAAAAGAAACTGGTTAAGCTGATATAGATCTCCGTAGTATGCATGTGGGGATACCCATGAAAGTGGTGGGGGGTGTATGGAGTGCGATATCTATGATAGTCTATATGCAAAAGGGTAGTACAACAACCATGAGAATGCATCTAAAACGACTAACTAGCTCCATCCTGTGCTAGTGGGTGGGATGTAATATGTGATACATAGGTGGAGGTGGAGTCAGGGCCACCCTGATGGCTGCAACGGGATCGGCCATCATCTGGGATCGTCTCTCCTCCATGGCGCGATGGTCACAAGCCTGGATCTCCGCAATCTGGTGTCGGTGAAGTCTCTGGGCCCGATATCCTATAGCACGGGGTCGTCTCCTAGCTCGAGATACCTGAGCCTGCTGAAGAGTCACCCCGCTCGGTATGTGGGCTGAGGGGGGGAGGGCTGCAGCACGTCGTGGAATAAAGAAGTCAGTGAGCTGACTCTGTCTCCCTCCTGTATGGAGTGCTATAGTAGGCTGGAGTAGGGAATCTCTGTGACTCTGTATCTCTAGTAAGAATCGCCCGAACTGTCGCTGGTCTCTAGAGTCCATGATCTCTCGGAGGGTGGGCTGCCCTGCAAACAGAGTCTCGTATCTGCCTCTGATGCCATCATATGCGCTACATCTGCATAGAGAGAGAGAGAGAGAGAGAGAGAGAGAGAGAGAGAGAGAGAGAGAGAGAGAAAGAAAGAAAGACTTTTTAACGTCTATTAGAGGCCAAAATCGGCCTATGAGACAAAACATATACATCAGTATGATCCAATCCACTCTGATCCAAAACGAAAATAAAGTGTGAGTACTACAAACGGGTATAAAAGGAGGGATAGTAGCTGGCATCAAGGGTGTGGGGTGCTATGGGTATGCACTCTATATGCTCAATGGGTGAGATACAAACATGATATGCATAGGGAGGGGAGGCTCGATGGTGTCACAACCCCCTAAATGCCTGGAGTGGGTGTAGGATATAATGCATCGGTGGGTAAGGCATCATGGCGATCCTCAAAATGCTCTGGGCATCCAAATTGATAGGGGTGCGCTGCTGACGTCTCCATGTCATGGCGTGCGTGACGTCTCTGTATCTCCATGTCATGGCGTGCGTGAATCACCTGAATCTCTCTCTGATGTGGACGAGCTCTCCGGACAGGGGGTCTCGGTCGTCGACGCTGTCGTCTAAGCTCCTCTGCTCTGTGTAATGTGACACCCCGCATCGAGCTGGGCCCTCGAGTGTATGTGGGTCTGAAAAAATTTGTAATATGAGTCTGAGGGGGGGGGGGGGCCAGGTGTATCTCCATCTGCTGCTGGAGGAGTGATGCGCGGTGGTGCTGGAGCTCTACTAGGAAACGACCTAGAGGGCGCTGGTCCTCTGTCCCCAATAAAGCCCTGATCTCTCTAGGCCCCCTGAAGAGATGTGGGTAGCGGTCTTTGATGTCCTCATATGCCTGGCATCTACATGTGTAGTGCTCCTCGTCCTCCACCTCCTCTCTACATATCCTGCATAATCGCTCATCCCTGGGGGTATGTGTGGCTCGCCCAATCTCAATCTCGAGCTGGTGTGATGATACTCTGAGCTGCCCAATGGCCACTCTCTGAGCTGGTGCCATATATGTATCCATGTATCGTGGTCTCTGAATGAAACCATCCGCTGTCACAGTCAGGAAGTGCTCTCTGTAGTGTTGCCTCTTTGTGGGAAGAGGCTCTCGTGGTGCTATCCATGTCTCCCTGACGTGTATCTGTAGTAGGTCCTGACGGATGATCCTATTCCTCTCCGAACGAGAGAGGGTAATGTGGGGGGAAGAGAGGTCATACTGAAAAGGGGGGAGATCCGTAATGCTCATGCCATGGTCTGCTAACCATCGGTAAGTCTGTGCATACCATACTCTCTCATGCCCTGTCTCTGCCAAATGTCTAGAGCTCTCAAATGCAAGCCTGGTGAGTCGGCTAGTGGGGAGCTCACTGACTCTCAGAATAAAGGTCACCAACTGGAAGAGGGCCTCCACTAGCATCGGTGGTGTGCCAAGCTCAGCTCGTATAATGTCATGTGGAACGGAGGGCTTGCTGCACAGCAAGCGTGATATCATGGTGATCTGGGGCCTCTCAATCTGTGTCCACATCGCCTCTGTGATCCCTGGTGCCCATACTGCTGCTGCGTACATCAATGCGGGTGTCACTAGAGTGTCAAAGAGCCACCCCTTAGTCCGGGGCTCCTGAAAATGTGTCTGAAAGCAACGTCTCTCCAATCCTGCAAGTGATGCATAACCTCGCGTCAATCTATCTCTCGCAGCCTGTGCCATGGAGAATACCCCTGTGCTGCCCGAGAAGGTGATACCTAGGTAGACGTAGGAGTCCACTACCTCTATCTGTCCTCCAGCTGCTGTGAAAGAGGCGCGATGGCGTACTGTCCTGGAGGTATGGAAGATCATGACCTTGGTCTTGCCAAGGTTCACTGTGAGTCCTCTCTCCATGCAAAAGGTATCGAGCGCCTGTAAATGTGACTGCAACCCCTCCTGTGACTCTGAGAGAAGGACAATGTCATCAGCATATAATAGGATATGTACTGGCGTACCTCCGATGTCTCCTCCTCTCCCTCCTGCTCGTTGTATATACTCCGTGATCTCGTCGATGTAGAGACCGAAGAGAGTGGGTGAGAGGGGGCAACCTTGTTTCACACCAATGGTGCTAACAAGGCTGTCTGATAGACCGCCGGGGCAGCGTACCCTGCCTGTGACTCGTGCATACAAAGCGTGGATGGCCCATAGCATGTCTGATGGAAGCTGTAACTCTTGGAGCCTCCGTAGTAGTCTCTCTCGAGGGACCATGTCGAAGGCTTTGCAGAAATCCACAAAGCAACAGTATAGTCTCTGCTTCCTCGCCTTCGCGCTCTCAATCAAGCAACGAAGCACGAAGATGTGGTCGATGGTGGAGAAAGTGCGGCGGAAGCCTGCCTGGCCGGGTGCTCTGATCCCCGTTGCCTCAGCGTGTGTACTGAGCTCTGCCTCTAGTACTGCCCCATAGATCTTGGCCAGGGTATGGCCTATCATAATAGTCCTGTAGTTCCCTGGGTCCATCATATCACCGGACTTATGGATAGGCGTAATGGTATGCATAGTCCATGAGTCGGGTAATCCCTCAACCAAAGCACGGTCGAAGAGATGGGCGATCAAGTGGAAACTACATCTGCTGCGTATATAAAGTGCTCTCCCTGTAGCCCCGTGTGGTCTGCTGAACGGCCATGCTGTAGCCTATGGATGGCCTGTCGTACCATGCCTGCTGTGAAGAGGGTGGATATCACCGGACGCGGTGTGGAAGGAATCGGTAATGGTGGCTGTCATGGGACGTCATATAACCTCTGGGCGTAGGTGTGCCAAGTCGAAGGATCGGCTATGGGTGTAGGTGGACGTGGCTCACGTAGTGCCCTCCACGCGGTGGCACAATCCCTACTCATGAGAAGGTCGATCAACTCTGCCTCCTGTCGCTCCTCGAAAGCTCGCCGCTTCCGGCGTGTGAGGGCTCGCATCTGTCGTCGTGCCTCCCTCTCTGTGATGGATCCCAAGATACTCTGTGCTCTGAGATGTCGGTATAGTCGCCTACACTCCTCATCGTACCATCTATTCTGGGGTGTATGCCCCAGCCGTGTCGGATGTGCAGTGCTGTGGGTGGTGTATGGGAAGCTGAGAGTAGCAGATGTATGGAGGATCGAGGAGAAGTGGGCGGTGAGGGTGTCCAAGGAGGCAGAGGGATCAAGGGAGTAGATGCGCTCTCGAACATGGGAGCTATAGATATGTGCTAGCTCATGTCTAAAGTGAATGGTGGCACGGGCTCGTGGTTGTGTGGTGACGGGGTGGGGTATGCATGGTGAGCCGCGAATGGATAGGGCAAGATATGCGTGATCAGCTCCAATCGGTAAGGGTGGGATAGTGAATGAGGTGATCAGATGTGTCGCCTCCGGGGGTCCGATAACATAGTCTACCACACTGCCCCGCTGTGGTGTCGTGGGTGGAATGCAGGTGAGACCGCGCGAGGTGGGCCAGCTCCCCATCCCATTATATATAACGAGACGGTGTGCTGCTCCCATCTGGAGTAAGTGTCGGCCATATAAGGTGCGTGTGGCAGTGTCGGCTGAGGCTCTGAGTGTAGGCATGTCCTCTATGGTACGAAGCATCTCAGGGTCGTCAAGGTCGTAGATATCACACTGGTGGCTCTGAGTGCGGGCATTGAAGTCTCCTACAAGGAAGACTTCACCCATCCCGGTATACTCCATAATCGTGTCACTGAGGCAGTCATATGGCGATGTGGTGTTTGGTCCCTCCCCTCCTGATGGCTGCTCAGGGGAATGTGTGAAGCGTGAACCAATGGGTGCAATATAGCATACGGCGAAGTACGCTGCTCTCTCCTCTGATAGCTGCAAGCGTATCCACATGAAACGTGCCTCTGGGTCTCTGGCTACCACTTGTACCCTGTGCTGTAACGATTGTCTATAGAGCACGGCTACTCCTCCTGATCCTCGTGTGGTGTGCTGTCTCATCTGACGGCGGTGAGCTGACTCCCACATATAGCCCTCAATCCTCGGTAGGCTCCTCCCCGGGCTCTCGTGTGTCTCTGTCAAGAAGATAATGTCTCTGCCCTCCATCACCTCCTCGAGTCGCCCTGGATGTGTCCATAAAGATCCATTGCAGTTCCAGACTGCAATGTGCACCTCCTGCTTTGCTGTCTCATAGGCCGCGAATCCCTAGTCAATGGGCCGTCCATCAATGATGATCCGACCGTCTCTGTAGAGGGCACGATGTCCCTCCCGTCTTGCCTGGAGGACACGTGGCATGCATGCCCGTTTGTGTTCTACCTGCATCCGTGTGAGGTCGTCATCCAAATAGATGGGGGTGCCCGGTGTAGTGCGTAGTACCGCCCGTCGTCTGAGAAAGTCTCTCCTCCTGGCCTCATCTGAGAACTGAAGGATAAGTGCTCTGCTCCGTGTGGTGTCCCGTCCTGCTCTCCATACTCTGGTGAAAGGAAGAGGCTCATCCGCGCGGTATCCAAGTAATGTGCACAAGCGACGCCCGTCCTGCTCTGGTGAACCGTCTGTCTCTGTGAGGCCGGAGACGCGAACATTGAGCCTGCGGGCCTGTCGCATCCGCTCCTCCTCAATGGTGGTATGCACTATGTGGATCTCCTCATGGTGGTTGTTCTTCTTTGCCTCCTGTCGAAGGTTCTTTTTGACAACCTCGACCCATCCATCTTTCTTAGTCTCAAGCTCGTTCTGCACCACCTCCATACACTCCTTGATGGTCACCCGAATGTCCTCTAGATGTGGAGCGATCTCCCCCTCCTCGTGCATGCTGTCCAGTTTCGTTTTCATATCAGTAAGCGCATTGTGCAACTCCTCCAGGTCCCGTGAGTGCTGCTTGCGGGTAGCGAGAAGCTCTTCCCGAAGGGATTCGTTTTCCTTCTCCAAGGTTGTCACCTTGGTTTCGAGGGCGACAACTCTACGGGTAACCCCGTTCAGTGCAGAATCTCCTTCTTTCTTGTGTTTTCCTATCAACTCTCGGAGGGCATGCTCTAAGGTGGCCAACTGTTCGTCCAGCTTGGGAGCCATGAGAGAGAGAGGGAGAGAGAAAGAGAAGAGGGTAGATGGTTGTGGCTGTTTGCACAGCAGGTTACAATTGCCAAACCCTAAATCAGGGCTTTGAAACCCTAAAATCAGAGTCTTCAAACCCTAAAATTAGTGCTGCATCTAAAAATAGAGAGAGATTCAAACTCATTGCTGAGAGGGGAAGGCTGCAGAACCCTAACCCTAAAAGCAGAGTTTCGAAACCCTAAAAATCCAAGTTTGTGCCTCCTTCAAAACAAGCTGTCCACATTCAAAACCCTAGAAATCAGAGCTGCGCCTCTTCAGAACTTAAAAACAGAGCCTTGCCTCTTCAAAACCTTAAAAATCAGAGCTACGCCATCTTCAAAACCCTAAAATCAGAGCAGCCAAAACCCTAAAATCACAGCAACTGCCAGCTCAGAACCCTAAAAACACAGCTGCGCCAACTTCGAGACCCTAAAATCAGAGCAGCCGCCAGCGTCAGAACCCTAAAATCAGAGCTGCGTCAACTTCGAAACCCTAAAATCACAGAGAGAGGTGGCGGACAGGGCGACGGGCAGCAGAGAGGTGGCGGACGGGCAGCAGAGAGGTGGCGGACAGGGCAGCAGAGAGAGAGAGAGAGAGAGAGAGAGAGAGAGAGAGAGAGAGAGAGAGAGAGAGAGAGAGAGAGAGAGAGAGAGAGAGAGAGAGAGAGAGAGAGAGAGAGAGAGAGAGAGAGAGAGAGAGAGAGAGAGAGAGAGAGAGAGAGAGATGTGTTTGTGTGTTTGTATGTATGTATGTACATACGTACCTTTGTACATAAGTATGTACCTATGTACGTACATGTATATATATGTCCACTGTATTAAACAAAAAGTTGACAATTAATTTGTTTCTGTATGTTTGTGGATCTATGATGCTTGTAATATATAATTCTATATTTTTTGTCAAAATTTTGAACAGTCTGAGAAACCACTAGAAATGTTGTAGCAGACCTGTCAAAAACATTTTAGCTTACAAGGCAAAATCTTATCGAATTTCAGAAGCCAAAATTGTGTTAGTAAAAACTAGGGCCATGAGAGATTTGACAAGCTTGAAGTTCTGGCATGAGATGCCTGCCATGATCTGTTAGGATGAGTGGATGTCGGCTGGAACAAGCTGACAAGGAACAGGGTGGTGTTACTAGCTTGAGTGCCGCATGAGAGCAGCCCATAAAACATGCCCTAGAAAGTAGTCCTCCATACAAAGGAGTAGTAAAACTGTAAAAAGAAGTATGAAAACCAAAAAACATTGCTGTACAGATAGAGTATTTGCCATGGGTGCAATTATGCGGTACAAAAGCCTAATTTGGTAATAAAGCAAACAAGACCACTATTTTTCACACAGCTGAAGATTCTTGCATGCTAGTAATGGATGACTCCAAATTTGATCTTCAAACTTGTTCACTTGCATGTGTCCATATTCTGACTTATTGAGCCATAGATTCTGCTTCACATTTGTAATCCAATTTGTTTTTATTGTTTGCAGGCAAGTGTATGGAGAAGTCTGACCTCAAGTTACATCTCTGGCAAAAGCAAATATCAACTGGAGGCTCTGTTGGTGTGTATTCTTGCCAGTGATCTTAATGGATGTTTCATATTTATGTCTTGAATTATGCAAGTCTCTGGACTGTCGTGGAAGGCTCGTAAGCCTATCAGATATGCTTGTTAAGGTTTTGCAGTCAGGCCAATAGTGAGTCTCAGAAGATTTCCAATCTAAATCATTGGCATATCTCTTTCCTTAGCAAAAACTGCACTTTCAATTTTCTGTTCAATAAAAGCTTAACTATTGTCAATCCCAGTTTTTTATTCCATTTTTTAAAATTTCGATTAAGATCAAACCAATTCTCCTGCTTTAGTCATTAGTGCTAATGATATTCTTTTGATTTCGGAATCATCCAAGAGGCTTCAACACCACCTTGGAGCTTTGGATGATTTCTGTACAAGTAGAGGATTGACTGTGAACCTTGGCAAGACCAAGATTTTTCACACATTGAGTGTAGTGAGGAGTGCAACCATTTTCACCATAGTAGAAGGGCTAGTCGAGGTGGTTACTTCGTACGTCTACTTGGGAGTTATTTACGAGCCTACCAAGACCTTTCACCATGTGGCAGGAAGCTATTGACAGACTCATCGGAGGGTATGTAGCTGTGGCCACGCTAAAGCGGAGGTGCCACCAGGAACACTTCGAGGAACCCCACACGAAAGGGTGGCTTTTCGACACACTAGTCACCCTGGCCTCGATGTATTCAGCGATGGTATGAGCACCAAGTTTGACAGCAGATCAGTGGGCACAGATTCAGAGGCCACAGTATGTATGATCTCATGCTTGTTCCGTAGCAAACAGACTGTGTCACATGACATCATCCGAGCAAAGCTCGCTGCAACACCCATGGTCCTCGAGGCACTATTCTAGAGAGTATGCTTCATCAGAGGGTGAGGGAGTTGCCCCACGAAAGACTGACTGGTAGAGCATTTGAGGAAGCTATACGTTGTCTGAGAGTGGACATGATAGAACCTGGTACTCACAAGTCAGAACTTAGTTTGCGACACATGGGTTGGATATGGAGCATCTACCATATTTTAAGTACGACTCCAACTCACCTTACTATCACTTCTCCTCCAATGAGAGGAATGTGGTCTTGAGACAAGATCTATGGAGGCTCTACAACAGGAGGAGACTATCATGAGACACTCTGCAAATAGAGCTCTTCTGACAGCATATGGACGACATCTACTCAAGCTTGGCTCTGAGCACCGTCTCGTCATTTATAACCGGGTGGCTCAGTGGCCTACTTGAGGAGGCGTGACCTATATGCTAGGGCCCAACATAGACCCATACCATGTACCCCACACACCATCATTCATTTCAAACGTGAGGTAGCCCCTCTCTACTCATCGGAGGTCGAGTGTGGCCTATGCCTACTCACCCATCCACCCCCTTCCAATTCTCACTTCACATATCTCATGCATCTAACACACCTCAGCTATCTGCTCCTTCCCACACGCCACTCACATAGGACGTACCCTTCCCCCCCTGGGACTAGACCCAATAACAACAGGTATGATGATGAGTGCAAAGTGCTTTATAGATGCCTACATGCACGACGAACCTTTCGAGAGATTACAAAGAGAGAGACCAACGGACAGATTAAGGCACTGACCCGTCAGAAGCGTCGAGCATTCGAGGAGGCACAAGAGCTCGAGTTATATCGTCTATTCATGAGCATGGATGGTGCGACAACCAAATACACTCATTGAGGACCCACAAATTTGGTGCAATTAGAGTGCACGATTATATGATATGCCTCGCCAGCCTCCTATTCCACAACCACTCGAGCCTCGACCCACACAATCCTCTTTCTTTACTACAGTGATAGTGGAGAGGGCCATACCCCACATGCTGCACAAACGGGAAGCCGATCTTATGGGTTTACAGAGTGAGCATCTCATCTATGCAACCTCAACTATAGTCCCGCTGATCGCACATGTTTTCAACCGGGTTATAGGGGATGGTTCCCTGGAGGAGTGGACACAACATTCTATCGTGCCTATCCACAAATCGGGAGACACTTTGGATCCAGGGACCTAGAAGACTATCATGATCGGCCACACAATGGCCAAGTTATATGGTGAAGTTCATGAGGCAAAGCTTAGCTCATATGCAAAGGCTGAGGGCCTTCAAGCACCAGAACAGGTCGAGTTAAGATGAGCTTTTTCCACTATTGACCATATCCTTTTCCTTCGTTGTCTCATTGATGCGGCAAAGGCAAGGAAGAAGAGGCTTTATTGTTGCTTTGTGGATTTTCGCAAGGCATTTGATAGGGTCCCACGTGAGAGGCAATTCTAGTGCTTACTGAGCCTTGAGATCCCGACAGAGGTCATCTTGCTCATCTACGCTCTCTACGAGAAGGTGTTTGGTCGTGTCTGATGCTTTGGCAGTTTATTAGAGCTTGTTGCTAGCACCATTGGTGTAAAGCAAGGCCGCCCACTCTCCCTGACACTTTTTGGGCTTTACATTGACGAGATCTCCGACTACATACTACGAGCGGGTAGGGAGGGGAGTGACATGGGCGGTATCCCTGTTCACATTCTATTATATATTGTTTTGATTATAGAATCACATGAGGGGCTTCAATGCCACCTCCGAGCTTTGGGTGATTTTTGTACACATAGAAGATTGACTTTGAACCTTTGCAAGACCAAGTTCATGATTTTTCACACATCCAGTATAGTGAGGAGTGCAGCCATTTTCACCATAACAGGAGGGAAGGTCGAGGTGGTTACTTCATAGGTCTACTTGGGAGTGACTTTCACCTTCCTACCAGATTCATTCACCATGAGGGAGGCGGCTATTGACAAACTCACCCGAGGGTATGCAGCCCTAGCCATGCTAGAGTGAAAATGCCACCAGACACACTTTCAGGAACCCCGCACGAAAGGTAACTTTTTGACACACTGGTCACCCCAGCCTTGATGTATTCAGCGAGAATCTCGGCACCAAGTTTGACTGCCAATCAGTGGGCATAGATTGAGAGGTCGCAGATATGTATGATCTCATGCTTGTTCTGTAGCAAGAAGACCGTGCCACATGGCATCATCCGAGCAAAACTCGCTACACCACCCATGGTCCTTGAGGCACTATGCTAGATAGTAAACTTGAGCATTTGAGACAGCTATACAGTTGTTTGAGAGTGAGCATGATAGAGTGTGGTACTCACATGTGAGAACTTGGTTCATGGCACATGGGCTGGACATGAAGCGTCTACAACCTTTTTAGTACAACTCCGACTCACCTTACTATCACGTCTCTCGCAATGAGAGGAATTTGGTACTTAGACAATATCTATGGAGGCTCTACAACAGGAGCGTATGGAGATTATTTAGCTTAGGGGTGATGATGTCAAACTATTGAGATCAGTTTCTCACCATTTCGTTAGACAGGTTCATACAGAGACCACACTATATGGACATATATATGCCACGCAGTATCACACAGACTCGAGATTGAGAGTGGGAGACACAGCGAGGTCCCCAAGGCAGAGCGGACCTGCAAACTATGTAGAGAGAAGTTGGAGAGTGAGAAGGATTGCATACGTGGATGCAGAGCATACACTCAAATTAGATTCAGGTGTGAGACTTTGTTCACAAGAGAGCCCACCCTACGAGAGATTATGGACTTTCAAGATCAAAGACATTTAGGGCATTATCTAACAGAGATTCAGAGCCATAAGGGTGCATTTTTACCACTGACACACATAGCTTCATAGATGAGAGGAAATAGCTGAAGCTCACTGATTTTTTCCAAAGGAGGAGAGTCCCCCCCCCCCCCCCCCCCCACAAAAAAAAAAAAAAAAAAAAAAAAACCCGATTCCCACGGAGTGACACTACATGAGGCTGAGGTGAGCAGAACTAAACGAGTCATAGGGTTCAGATGAGCGAGGCTACACCATCACCAGATCGAAGAGATTTCGAGCCCGATAGTGCGAGGAGGCTGCGAAGAGAGCAACCTAGATGAGAGAAAATCCTATAGCTTTCATACGGGCAGCCCTAGCACCGGCTCCACCTTTGTACCACATCCTCCACCCCTCTATTGACATTGGATGGAGCTAATAGACACTTGCATTGTCATGTTTGTACTACCCTCAGCATATAGACATACATATAC
Source organism: Ceratopteris richardii (assembly GCA_020310875.1). NCBI lineage: Eukaryota > Viridiplantae > Streptophyta > Polypodiopsida > Polypodiales > Pteridaceae > Ceratopteris > Ceratopteris richardii. The sequence continues at coordinate 48,646 of MU262020.1, forward strand.
CCCGCGAGATAGGGATCCATCACCCTTAGTATTTTCACCACTGTTGTTTGAGACTAGATTGCATTAGCTTTTTATGATCTTATGTTATCTTTGTACCAGTTGGATGACATCCACATCATGTATCCTATGTTTTGTCTCATAGGCCAATTTTGGCTTGTCATAGACGTAAAAAAATTTCTTTCTTTCTTCTTCTTCTTCTTCTTGTTCCTCTTCCTCTCTCTCTCTCTCTCCATTGCATTTCATTTCATCACATTTCCTTTCATTCTCACTCCAACATCTCTCTCTCTCTCTCTCTCTCTCTCTCTCTCTCTCTCTCTATCTACCCCGTCGCCCCTCCCTTGCCCCGTCGGCTCGGCAACTCGCTCAACTCGGCGCCGTTGCCCCTCCCTCCTCTATCAGCCGGCCCGTCGCTCCCATCCCATAGCGCGTCGATCAACCGGCCTCTCTCCCTCTCCCATGGGCCCGTTGGAGCAAGCCTCCTGTTGGCCCGTCGCAGCAAGCCTCCCGTCGGCCTGTCCAGCAGAACCGTCGGCTAGTTGGTCACAATAGAAGCCCATCGGTGGCCAATCTCCCTCTTTCGCGAACCCTAAAGCGGGTACAGACGAACCCTACATACAAACCCTAATTCGGCAAAGCAGTAGCACAGATTCGAAATTTTATGGCTACGTCCATCAATTTTAGGGTTTCCAACTTCATGAGAGAACCCTAAAAAAGAAACCATAACTTCTTAGACAAAATAAAATGGAACGGTTAGAAAAAAAAGAGGTGGAAGAGAGGATCAGTAAAGTGGTCAGAAAAGATTCTTACTAGAGATACAGAGTCACAGAGATTCCCTGCTCGAGCCAACTGCAGCAGCCCTGATAGGAGGGAGACAGAGCCAGCTCACTGACTTCTTCCTTCCACGACGTGCAGCAGTCCTCCCCCCCTCAGCTCACACTTCGAGAGGGGTGACTCTTCAGCAAGCTCATAGCTCTCGAGCTAGGAGACGACCCCATGCTATAGGATATTGGGCCCCGAGACTTCACCGACACCAAATTGCAGAGATCCAGGTTCGTCGCCATTTCGCCATAGAGGAGAGGCGATTCCAGATGATGGCTGATCCCATTGCAGCCATCAGGGTGGTCCTGACTCCACCTCCACCCATGTACCACATTTTACACCCGCCTGCTAGTATAGGATGGAGCTAGTTAGTCATTCAGATGCATTCTTATGCTTGTACTCTACCCTCTTGCATATAGACAATAAATATAGCACTCCATGCACCTCCCCCCCACTTTCATGGGTATATCTCTACATGCATACTACGCATATCTATATCAGCGTTCCCAGTTTTCTTTTTTGTTTTGTCATCACTT
>MU262020.1:55000-65000 GCA_020310875.1 Ceratopteris richardii
AGCGTCTCAAAGAGATATTAGAATTGTTGTACATGACAACAATAATAATCTACTTGATGAAGATGATGACACTCTACATGCTGATTCTATTGATGATGAAGAGGAATTACTAAAAATTGATATTAGCCCATCAGTAGATGATGTCATTTATGAGAACATAGATTCTACAATAGAAGAAATAATAGAAATCAATAAGGATAATGAAAATGAAACTATATTGATGTCTTACCAAAATGATGGCAATAACAAAAACACATGAGTATATTAGATAATAGATCCTAATCTAGTTATCGATCGTTAACTTGAATCATTTGAATGGGTATCAGATAATAGGTTCTCCTTTATTCAACTAGAATATAGGTGAATCCCACCATAGTGATAAAAACATGTTCTTTTAAGTTAGAACATGAAGCTCGGGGGTATGCCTAAAATTTTGTATATATCTTTATTTTCAAGGATGAAATTTCTCTCTGTATGTATGCATATGTGTGTGTATTCATGTGTGTTATATGTATACATGTGTTACTATGCACATATGTGTGTTTAATATGTATGTGTGTGCATGTGTGTGATATATATATTCATGTGTTAGTATGCACATGTGTATGTATGCATGTGCATTTGTGTGACATATGCAAGTGTCTTTATAATTGTGCATGCATTTATATGAATACATGTGTGCATGTAGGCATGTATGTGTGATGTGTATGTATTTACATGTGTGTTTTTTATATATGTATGTGTATATACATGATATGCATGAATCTTTATTTGTATTATGGTCCTCGTTGATTCGAGTAGCTATATATAGAGGCATAAGCTTGTGAGGAGTATAGTAGATGGTGGGAGGACTAGATGCAATGTGCATATATACTTCAACCATACGGCAAATCCATACGGATACAAAAGTATGAAAAAAATATCATTGAAAATACCATACATGCATGTGTGTACATATACATATATGTGTGCATGGTTGGTTTTTGACACATCAGGAACCTCCTTTCCTGACTTTACTTGTACCTGACTGCCATGTCAAATACGATTTCTTAACCGTGCTTTTTTTTTCAAGGCTAAGGTCAATGTACTATATTCTATGTATTGTTTATTGGACTCACATACATATATGTGTGTATGTGTGTGTGTGTGTATATATATATATAAGTATGATAATTACCTTATAAGCAATCCAAGACAATAGATCACATCTCATACTCCTTTTCCTTGTACATCCATCGATAATCAAAAGTAGAATGTGCTTCAAAAAGTTATGCCAATCATGTGTCTTTAAACAAACTAAGCTCTTATCTTCCATACTAAACATGTTTTGGAAAGATGATCCATATCTTGTAGGTGTTCGAATCAATCGAATCCTATTGTTGATAGTTTGCATCTCTTTTGTTGTAAGTATCCAAGGAGCATGTGCATAAGTTGTTTCTTTTCGATTTTTATAAAAAATTGGCCATAACTTTGGTTTTGAGTTTTGATTCTTTAAATTATTTCTTGATGCTATTGGGTCTTTTAATCCAAGAAGATGTTGCCATAATGAATAACCAATATTCTTGAATATATGCATAGGATCAAGAAGTTGACAGATCTTTAACTCTCCCAAATACTCCAAAGAATACCATATCGACATATTCTTTACTAGCACCAATTTTCCTTTACCTCTAATCTTCACATTCTCATCATCTTCATCATCCCTGAATATTTCAGATTGTGGATCTATAAGAGGCGCATATGTCCATTTTTGATACCAATCCAAGTATTTCTCCAAGGCTTATGACTAAGGCGGCGACCAAGGCATAGACCATACCTTGTCATCCGAGTCACCGAAGCCACCGTTGGCTGTGCGCGAGGGAGGACCTCAATGATCAAGGAATATAGAGGTTCCCAGTACTTCTTGGGAGGTGACCCATCCCAGTACTGTTCCCCCTAGAGCTCGCTTAACCATGGCAATCTCTTGCCACTAAGCTTCACTCTTGTGGTGTCTGAAGAAGGGGAAAGACTAAGGTTGACATTACCTTGAACAAGTTTTGGTCCCTCAAAGCTTCATTCTTTGCTTTCAAAGCCTATTTCTGAAGCATTTCTGGGGTGTCTTTTGGAGCCATTTTCGAGTACTTTCACACAGGTCCAAGAACATCAAGAAGAGTATTCTTTGTACTTCTTAGACAATAAATATCAACCTTTGGGGCTGTATTTTTAGCTACACTCGTAAAATTACAGGTTTCTTGAGAGGTTTTCAGTTTTGGTGGGAGCATTCGCTACAAATTTATGCAGGTTTTTTAAGCCTAAAACATCAGAGTTGATAGACACTTGCAGGTGTTATTGGGTAGTGTTTGGACTGTGTATTCAACCTTTTTAGTGTCATTTTACTGCATATATTGAGCACATACACACCATGTACGCTTCTGTGGATACCGCTTTTGTACGTCCATGTGGTCATTGATATAGCGATTAAGTTCTTTGCATAAAGCCTTTTACGTTTGATAAAGAGGGTCGTGGTCAGGTTTTCTTAACTAGGAGACACTCAAATGTCGGGGTCTCTTCGGTGATGTAGGTGGAAGAATTACCCATCCTCGCCATAGGAGATATATGATAGTTGTTCATAGGTGCTCGATAAGCCTAGTTGGCTTCTATTGGGTAACTGAGTCAGTGATTTACTATGCAGGTAGACATGTCAGTACTTGTAGTTTTATGATACTTTGGCACTGGTCATATGCTAATTTTGTAGAGGATACTCTGGCAAAATTTTTCCAGATTTTTTGTTTAGTCAACTATACAGTGGTCGATTTACTCCTTGATACACTTATTTGTTGGAGTTTGGACTCTTCTAGCTCCATTATCATTCTATTCAGTTCTCTACCATCATGGCATCATAGGTCTCAGGCACATTCGGTGGATCAGGTTCTAGTGCTAGTATTCTGAGGAGGAGCTATAACTTGTAGGGCAAAGACCATTTTGAGATCTAAAAATTTGATGGCACAAACTTTGGTCTATGGAAGAATGAGATTAAAGATGTGCTGATTCAAAGGAGGCAATGGAAGCCAGTAACTAGGATTTCAAAGAAGCCTGCTGACATGGATGAAGATGATTGGGATGAGTTAGATGAAATGGCCAGGTCTACCATTTTCTTGCACCTGGCAGATAATGTTTACTTTACAGTATTAGACTGTGAAAGTGCAAAGGAGCTTTGGAAGAAGTTATGTAATACATATGAAAAAGAGACGACATCAAATAAAGTGTATCTCATGAGAAAATTATATGACCTTCGTATGAAGGACACAGATAGTGTTGCTGCTCATCTAAATGAGTTTGATGCTATATTCTCCCAGTTACAGGCTCAGAAAATGGATATGGATAATGAAATGAAAGAAGTATTGCTTTTATGCACCTTGCCATCATCATGGATATGTTTTGCATAGCTATTAGCAACAGTGCACCTAGTGGTAAACTCGTGTATGATGACATATGTGGAGCACTCTTGAGTGAGGAGATTCATAGAAAATCTATGGTTGGCACTCAGAGTGGAGATGCATATAATGTTCGTGATTCTTACCAAGGAAAGAATCAACAACATGACAGGAGCAAGAACAAGGAAAAGAATGGTCAACGGAATAAGAGTAGAAGTAAATCAAGGAAGAGGGATATCAAATGCCATTATTGTCATAAGAAAGAACACATGAAGAAAGACTGTTATGCATTAAATAATGCTAAAGGTAAAAAACAGAATGTTGATGGGCATGTTAAACAGTTATTTTCACCATCTACTTCGACTGTGAAGATTGAATAAATTAATGCTATTTCTAATGATGCTGATGTGTTGACACTTGATAGTAGTGTGCCATCTGAGGCACTTATGGGTGATTCTCTTTCTTTGGTGCTTCTTTCCATGTGACACCACATAGAGAATGGTTCTTTAATTATGTAGCAAAGTCTCTTGGTACCGTGAGACTTGGTGACTCTTACCAGTGTGATGGTGTGGGGATTGGAGATGTGGTTGTGTAGTTCATTGATGGTTCAAAATTTACTATGCATAATGTATGCCATGTACCTTAGTTATCACATAGTTTGATGTCAGTTGGTCAACTTGATGACCTTGGTTACAAGGTGGTCTTCTATGCTCAGTCCTTTCGTATATCAAAGGGCAATATGGTTATTGCAAATGGAAGCAAAGTTGGCTCACTTTATCCTTTATTTGTATCACAGAAAGAACACTTGCTAGCTGTTATTGAACAACCTATGACTTGTATTTGGCATGGTCGTTTGGGCCATATATCTCGTAGTGGAATGGGAAATCTTTCTCGTTCTGGCTACTTACCTGTGTTATCTTTCTTTGATTTTTCATTTTGTGAGCATTGTCAATATGGAAAGCAAACTAGAAATGTGCATAGAATGCACATTGACTCTTCAATTCAGCCTTTAGATCTCGTTCATACAGATGTGTGTGGTCCTATGCCCACTAGGTCCTTAGGCGGTTCTCTTTACTTTGTCACTTTCATAGATGATGCTACTAGAAAAGTCTGGGTATATCCTATCAAATCAAAGGATGATGTATTCCCTACTTTCAAAAAATGGCTTGCTTCAGTTGAGACTGAAAAAGGAACTAAGCTTAAGGCTTCACGTTCGGATAATGGGGGTGAGTATACCTCACATGAATTCAACCTTTTCTGCCAGTCTAGAGGGATTTGTAGAGATTTTACGGCTCCTTATACCCGATTAACGAATGGCGTAGCTGAGAGGATGAATAGAACTATTCAAGATAGAGTAGTCTCTATGTTGCATCATGCAAACCTCTCACAATGTTTTTGGGCAGAAGCAGTATTGACTGCAGTTCATATGATTAACCTTTCACCTAGTACTGCCAAAGGTATGAAAGTGGCACAAGAGTTATGGACACTGAAACCACCATATTATGATCATCTTCGAGTTTTTGGGTGTGAAGCATATGTTTATATACCCAAGAATCTTAGTCAAAAGTTGGACCATAAGTAAAAGAAATGCATTTTTCTTGGATATGGTCGAGAAGGACAATTTGGATATCGCTTATGGGATCTTGAAACACGGTCAGTGATTAGAAGTAGTGATGTCATTTTTAATGAGTCTAAGATGCATAAACAGCCCATTAAGCAGGTTGAAGTGAGAAGAGTGGTGTTTGAGGATACTAGTCCTCTGGTTAGCATGCATAAAAATGTTGCACATAGGGATGTTCAAGAGAATGTCCATTCAGATCAGTCTGCACATGTTCTTGTTCAGCAACCATTGAGATATTCTGCACGTGTCTCACATCCACCTGATAGATATGTTCCAGGTTTGAATTTTGTTATGCTAACAGACGCTTGCTACAAAGAGGCTATGCAGACAGAGGATCATGTCAAGTGGGAGCGTGCCATGAAGAGTGAGTTGGATTCTATTCACAAGAATGGTACTTGGGACTTAGTACCTTTGCCGAAGGGTAGGAAAGCTTTACCATGTAAATGGGTATATAAGCTGAAATTCACATCAGATAGTGCTTCTCCAAAATATAAAGCACGACTTGTTGCAAAGGGTTTTAAGCAACAACATGGTGTTGATTTTGAGGAAATCTTCTCTCCAGTGGTCAAGATGACTACTTTGCGCATGTTGCTTGGATTCATTGCAATGGAAGACTTAGAGCTAGTCCAAATGGATGTGAAAACAACTTTCTTGCATGGAGATCTTACAGATGAGATCTATATGGAACAACCAGAGGGTTATGTAGTTCCTGGCAAGGAAAGTCTAGTTTGTAAGCTCAAGAAGAGCTTGTATGGACTTAAACAGTCTCCTAGACAATGGTACCAAAAGTTTGATGCTTTTATGAAGTCCCAAGGCTATTCTCAGAGCAATGAGGGTCATTGTCTCTACACAAAGAGATGCTCTGATGGCAGCTTGATATGTTGATTGTTGGGAAGTCCTCTTACGTTGATGATATGTTGATTGTTGGGAAGTCCTCTTATGATTTGTCAATTCTAAAAAAGAAGTTGAGTCAGAAATTTGATATGAAGGATTTGGAGGATGCCAAACATATTCTTGGCATGCACATTAGTCGTGATAGGAGTAAAAGATGAATATACTTATCTCAAAGTGAGTACATATCCAAAGTACGTCACCGGTTCAATATGCAGGGTGGAAAGGCATTGAGTACACCTTTACCCACATATGTGAAATTGAGCAAGGATGACTGCCCCAAATCAGATGAGGAAAAGGAATCATGACAAAATTCCCTATCAGTCTGCTGTTGGTAGTCTCATGTATGATATGGTAGCTACGAGACCAGACATTGCATTTGTAGTGGGAGTTGTGAGCAGATATATATCTAATCCTGGCAAGAAACATTGGGAAGCGGTCAAGATGATTTTGAGATATGTGAGTGGCACTAAGGAGAAGTGTCTATGCTTAGGTAGAGAGAAAGCATCGATTATTGGTTACACAGATTCTGACTATGCTGGTTGTGTAGACAATCGTAAGTCTACATCAGGGTACATTTTTCATTTTGCTGGAGGTGCTATCTCTTGGAGATCTCGTCTTCAAGAATGTACAACTGTTTCCACCACAGAAGAAGCGTATGTTGCAGCAAGTGAGGCATGTAAGGAAGCATTGTGGCTTTCTTGTCTTGCTTGTGATATGGGTTTACCTCAGCATGTATCTCGCTTGCTTAGTGATAGTCAGAGTGCCATTGCTTTGGCTAAGAATCCGGTCTATCATGCAAAGACCAAGCACATTGAGGTGAGGTATCACTTCATTAGAGATTGCTTAGCCACTGAGAGCATTATTCTTGAGAAGGTTCACACTCGAGATAATGCTGCAGATGCTTTGACTAAAGCTCTACCACAGAATAGCTTTCGACACTATTCTCACTTGATGGGGGTTACTTGATTCTTGATCTTACACAATCACTTGTATACTGTGTAACATGCCCATCAGGTGAGAGGTATAGTTTGTATACTTACACTAAGGTATTCTTTATCATTCTTTATTTTTCTCCCATAGTTATTCTGGCCATATTGGCCTTTGGTGGGAGATTGTTACCGTTAGTGTCCATGTGAAAGGCCAAATGGCCACCGAACACTTCTTTGTATATGTTCTTTAATAAAACATATAGTGGCCTCGTCAGTCACAGACTGTAAGTTCGACCGCATTTGTAAGACCTAAGAAGTCTGTCTTCGTGCTCTCTGTGTACTGTGTTTTGTGCGTATTCTGTAGCCTCTATGTGGAGTACTGCGTGCGGCCCTAGGAGCTCCGTTTTCTACTCCAAGCATATCGTCGTGGAGCTCTCAAGAAGGAGAGCGCACTGTGCTGCATTTGTAAGACCTAAGAAGTCTGTCTTCATGCTCCCTGTGTACTGTGTTTTCTGCGTATTTTGCAGCCTCTATGTGGAGTACTGTGTGCGGCCTTAGGAGCTCGGTTTTCTACTCCAAGCATATCGTCGTGGAGCTCTTGAGAAGGAGAGCGCACTGTTGTGCATTGCCATCGAAATACTTCAAATAAGGACAAGCCTTATATCCCTTAGTAGATATTCTTGCATCATGAAAACCATAAAAATATACTTAAGTTAACTCACATACAATTGTCTGCCTATTAAATAAAAGAATTATATCATTACCTGAATAGAAACCATATCCTAGAAAATCATGTATAGTCCAATCGACAATTCCACGAACCATAATGTGTCTTTGATTAATGCTTTTCGATACATCAATGATATTAATACCTCTCCATATATCTTGGAGATTGTCATTGAGAGGAGCAAGATATATATTCATGTTTTTAACTTGTCTTTTTCTTGGGATTAAAAGTGAAAGCATTAAATGTTCCTTTTTAATGCTAAGGTATGGTTGGAGATTGTAGTTTATGACTACAACTGGCCATGTTGACCATTTATTAGATTTCATAAAAAAATGGATTAACCCTATCTAATGCAACTCATAACTTTAGATTGTGTGGTTCTTGTGCAAAATTAGGCCATCTAGAATTAATATGTTGAAAAGTTGCACTATATGCTCGAATTTTCATTAATCCATCAATACTTTTATGATCATATCCCCATGTCAAAAACTTTGATAATTCTGCGCTTTGAACCATATGTTTAATTCATGGAGTCAATTGAAAATATCTCAATACCCTTTTTGGAATTTTACCCTCTTTGTCCTTATATCGAGGAGATTGACATTTTGGACATGTCAAAGAGTCTGCATATTCACCTCTATATAAAATACAATCGTTAGGACATGCATGTGTACATTCATAATCTATACAAAGCTTGTTGATTATCTTCTTCATTTCATCATGTGATGTAGGAAGAATATTCTTGCTTAGTAAAAAATTTTCAAATAGTAACCTGTAAGTTCATGAAAAAAAGTGATATGAATGAAAATGAATAAATAAATAAACATATGTGTATATGTGTATGTGTATGCATATATGTATATGTGTATGCTTATGTGTATGTGTATGTGTATGTGTATATGTATGTGTATGTGTATGTGTATGTGTATGTATATGTATATGTGTACATGTACATGTATGCATACATGTACGTGTATGTATATGTGTATGTGTATGTGTATGTGTATGTGTATGTGCATGTGTATGCATATACATATGTGTATCGAATGAACACTTTCAATCTGTTCATCCTTTAGAATCGAATGGGAGGGTAGTCCAGGTACTAGGTCGACTGGAAAATGGGAGAAGCAAATGTATTTCAAAGATTCTAAAGGTGGGCGGATAGAAAATGTACATTCGATGCACTTTGGCCTTACTTTTATAACATGTGTATGTATGTGTATGTGTCTGTATGTTTGTATGCATGTATGCATTCATGTATATGTGTATGTATATATTTATATATGTATGTGTATATATATATATATATATATATATAAATAGATAGGAAATTAAAAATATACTTTAATAGTGCCAAAATAGATACATTACTCCATCCAAACTGATTTTGAAGATTAAAAATAAGTAAGCTTTCACTTAGTCATGTCAAGCGACTTCCTTCATGCTTCAGATTCTTCTTGAAGATATTTCTCATTTTTAGAAATATCAATGCCTTCGTTGTCATTTTGATACCAATCCTCAATAAAATTTTCCATGCCATCATCTTCATCATTATCGCAAAGGTCTTGTACTTTATCTTCTTTTGAATATAGGTCTTTCAATCTTGCATATTTGACAGGATCACTTTTGCATAGCCTCCTCATGGAAGCTTCTGATAAATGAGGTCTTACTGGAAACTCTGAATGGTGTGGTGGAAGATCATCAATATCATACATTGGAATCTACACACATGAATAAAAATCATTAGTATCCATAAATGAATGAAAAGTAAACTTTAAACATAAATTTAAATATGTAAGTTAATTTGAAAAGAGTTTCAATCAATTAGAGTTTTCAATACAACACAGAATAGGTGGATAGAAAGTTTTCATTGCTCTCTACCTAAAAGGTGCTCTTGAAGGTCTACACCATCCATAATTCACTAATAATTCATCATCAGCATGTAATGAAGTAATAGCATTGACAACTATGTATCTTGCTACATCTCTACTTATGTATGGTGATTTATGACTATTTTCAAGTCCTCAAATGTGCAATTAGTTATTGAAATATTATATCCTTGACTATTGTTTATTAAACCTCCTATATTTCCCTGCATGTAAGGTTTTCCATCAATATATAGTCTTTCATTTTCGCATGTGTTATCCCTTTACTAGAAAGAGAAGCTGCATTCAGGCATAATCCATAAGTACTCATGCTTTGAACATAACATGCCAATTTCCCCATCCATATATAGGACCACAAAACCACATAAGAGTGACGTAAGAGTTCGGAGGCACATACAAACCCTCTACAATAAAGAGACCATGACCAACACTAGTAATAGTGGAGGGAGCAATCATAGTGATTACCCCAAAAGTTAAAAACCTCTCCATCTAAAGGAAGTGTTCCTCTATTCGATCCTCCATATCTTCTT
>MU262020.1:70000-75000 GCA_020310875.1 Ceratopteris richardii
AACAGGCACAAATTTTGAGTTCAATGAAATGAACAGTGCTCATTGCACAGTGTAAAGTTTTACACATATGATAGCTCAAAATCTAAGTTGAGAGATAAGCTATCTACATCTAAAAGCATTTGACCAAACGGGTTCGACATTGGGAGAACTATAGCTAAGAAGTTGCAGGTGTCAAAGTCGCTACTGTAGAGAAGGAGATTTACACATAGGTAAATTGTTTGTGTGATTTCTCAGAGTATACTGAATCATTTGCAGAGATTTAAGTTGGAGAAGATGCGCAACCTTAAGGCGAAGAAACCTACAAAGTTTTATAAAAAACTTTACACAAATGATTAGTCAGTCAAGGATTAATCTGCAGCTGACTTTTTTGAGAAGTTGAATTTTTTAGAATAATCAATTTTCTGATAAGTTGGTGAATGTTCTCTAAATTTGGTGGAGTCTGAAGTTGTTCTTGATATAGAGGTGGTCTAAATTCAAGGTCAACTTGTTCTTTTGGAGATTAACACTCTCCATCTGTGGTATCAGAGTAGGAAGCATCAGAATCAAGGAAAGGGAGACTCCGACTACTGCAGAAATACAAACTTTATATCTTGAAGGATCAAAAGGACAAAGATTGAAGAAAGCTTGAAGGAAGACACATTGAAGTTGTCAAAAGGATCAGAAGAAGTAATATTCGAAGTCAAGGTACATTTATTCCTCATAAAGCTTAAAGATCTGTTAATACAGGTGAAGGAAGATGGGAGATTCTCTTCAAATAGAGAAGTTGGATAGAGAAAACTATCCTGCATGGTCAATGAGGATGGAAGCTCATCTAATGAGCAAAGATTTGATAGCTTACATTACAGGTGAAGAAGAAAAGCCACAATTCAGAGATCCTAGTGTTCCAACTAGGGAGGAATTAACAGATTTGAAGAATTAGATGAAGAAAGATGCTCAAGCTAGGAGCATTATCTATATGGCAGTCAATGATTACTTGCTACCTCATATTAGAGGTCTTGAAAGTGCAAGTGATATATGGAATGCTTTGGAAGAGCATTTCCAAAACACCACAAAGTCAAGGAAGGCATCCTTATGGGCAGAATTTACAACTTTCAAGAAGAAGGCCTCTCAATCAATTTTAGATTATGTGACAAGGATGAAAGACATTGCAGATGCATTAGGAGCTGTTGATGAAGATATTGAGGAGGATAAATTGGTAAGGCAAATACTTACAGGTTTGAGAGGTGATGACAAATGGAAGCCATTCATTTTGTCTACAGAATTATCACTTGATCATTTCACTCCTGATTTAAATCAGTTGCTAGGTCATATGCTAACATTTGAGCAGGATGTTAAAGGAGATGGTGACAAAAGTACAGGTCATGCAATGTACTCAAGGGACAAGAAGAAAGCTAACAAAGGAAAGCAACAATCAGGTGAAGATGAAGGCACAACTAGTCAAGCCAACTTCCTAAGAGGTAGAGGAGGTGGCAAAGGTAAAGGAAGAGGCAGGAACAACAAAGATGGAGCCAAAGCATGCTGGATTTGTGGTAAGACAAATCATTTAGCTAATGATTGTTGGCATAATAATCAAAGTAATGGAGGATACAATCAAAACTATAATTCAAGAGGAAGAGGTGGCAGAAATCAAAGAGGTAATTTCAGAGGCAGAGGTAGTAGGGGTTACTTTGGAAGAAATGCAGGTAGAGGTTTCCAAAGCCAACAATATAACAATACCTACTACAATTATGCTTCAGATCAAAAGGAAGATTCAACATTGATAATGAATGCAACTTGTGAAAGGCAGAATGAAGATCAAAGAGTCTTCTACATTGATTCAGGGTGTAGCAATCACCTGAGTGGTAATATAGCCTTGATGACTGATTTGGAGAATAAGGTATCTAATCATGTTGTTCAAACAGGTGACAACACAAAGCACAATGTGAAGTCAATTGGGTGAGTGAAGGCCAAGGATGGTAGCACCTTATTGAGTAAGGTCTTGTATGTTCCTACAATTCCTAAGAATTTGATAAGTGTAGGACAAATTGTGGAAAAAGGTTATGAAGTAAGGTTCACTAATGAAGGAGTGTTTGTGGAAGACCCTAGCAATGGGTATAAACAAATTGTTTCAGGGAAGAAAGAAGGAAGATTGTTCACATTGAAGATTCAAGGTAATGTTGGTCATGCCTTGTTCACCTATGGAGGACATAAGATCTCTGAGTTAGATCTTTGGCACAAGAGACTTGGACATTTCAATGAAAGAGGTATTAAAGACATGATTAATAATGGTTCAGTGCTTGGATTGCCTAATGTTGCAGGTCAACATATGACATACAGATGTGAGGCATGTCAATTAGGTAAGGCTCATAAGCAACCCTATTCTAAGCATGGGTTTATGTATTTAGAGAAACTTGAATTGGTACACACAGATGTGTGGGGACCATCAAATGATTTCAGTATCAATGGTTCAAGGTATTATGTGATTTATGTTGATGATGCTACCAGATGGATCACTATCTATGTGATCAAAGATAAGTCAGAAGTATTCAATACTTTCAAACATTATCATATGTATGCAGAGAGAATTACAGGACATAAGTTGAAAAGACTAAGGTCAGATGGAGGGGGAGAGTATTTCTCTAATGAGTTCAGTGATTACTTGTGGAATGCAGGTATAAAAAGAGAGGTTACTTGCAGGTACTCTCCTCAACAAAATGGTGTAGTAGAAAGGAGGAATAGGACTCTTGTTGAATTTGCAAGGTCCATGATGAAGGAGAAAAATTGCCCAAATTATTTGTGGGCTGAGGCTGTAAACACAACTACTTATTTGATCAATAGGATACCTTGTAAGGCTTTGCAGGGTATGACACCTTATGAGGCATGGTGGGGTAAGAGACCTACACTAGACCATTGCAAAGTATTTGGATGTTTGGCCTATGCATATGTGCCATCACAATTAAGGCACAAATTAGAACCCAAAGCTAAAAAATATGTGTTTATTGGTTATGATGATAAACAGATGGGATACAGGTTGTGGAATCCATCCACAAAACATTTTCTTGTATCAAAAGATGTTACATTTGATGAGCAAGGTACTTGGTATGCAGGTACTATCAATATTAATACAGATGATGAAGAAATTGTGAGCCAAAGGAAAGGTAAATCAAAGGTTCAGATATTTGATGAACAAGAGAATAATGAAGTGCAGGTTGAAGTGGAAGAAACACCAAGATTTGATCCTGAATATGAAGAACCAGAAACCTCAAGAAGTGGAGAACTTAGGAGGTCTACAAGGAACAAATGGCAACCTACAAGGTATAGCTATGATACTTCATTTTTGGCTACCAAAGATTATGCTTACATGATTAAAGCAGATGAAGACCCTTCTACATATGAAGAGGCAAAAGGTATAGAAAATTGGGAGAAAGCTATGCAGGAAGAATATGATGCATTGATGGAGAATCAAACATGGGATTTGGTTCCAAAGCCAAATAGTCAGAAGATCATTGGATGTAAGTGGGTTTATAAGACAAAAAGATTTGCAGATGGAAGTGTGTCTAGGTACAAAGCTAGACTTGTTGTGAAAGGGTTTGCTCAGACATATGGTATTGATTATGATGAGACTTATAGTCCTGTGGCAAAGATGACAACCATCAGGACACTTATAGCAATTGCTGCATGCAAAGGTTGGAAATTATGTCAATTAGATGTGAAGAATGCTTTTTTGAATGGTTACATTTCAGATGAAGTTTTCATGGAGCAACCTCAAGGATTCAGAGATGGAAGATATCCAGATCATGTGTGTAAGCTCAAGAGAGCTTTATATGGCTTGAAGCAGGCCCCAAGGGCATGGAACTATAGACTTGTAAAGTTCTTAAAAGAACTTGGATTTCAAGTATTAAAAGCAGATAGTAGCTTGCTTGTCAAAGCAAGTGATGATGGGTTTATTTACATGTGCATATATGTCGATGATATCATTCTTACAGGTACAGATGAGAAAGGCATTCAAAGCTTAAAGAAGCAAATGGAGAAAGAGTTCAAAATCAGTGATTTGGGAGACTTGTCATACTTCTTGGGCATGGAGATTTCATACACTCAACATGGAGTGTATGTGACTCAAGAAAGGTATTTGAGGAACTTGTTAATCAAGTTTAAAATGGATGATTGCAGGGTAGCACCTACTCCAATGGAGGTGAATCACAAATTAAGCAGATTTGGAGGTGAAGAGTTCAAGGACATGAAGCAATATCAGAGTTTAGTTGGTAGTCTTATCTATGCTACATTAACTAGACCTGATTTATCATATGCAGTTGGGGTTTTGTCTCAATTCATGCATTGTCCTAGGAAAGAGCATTGGATTGCAAGACAAAGAGTGTTGAGGTACATTAAGGGTACACTCAAAGAAGGTTTGTATTATGGTTTTACATCAGATACAAATATCAAGATCTATAGTGATGCAGATTGGGCAGGTAATCCTGATGATAGAAGGTCAACCTATGGATACATGTGTTATGTGGGAGATAAGTTAATCTCTGAATTTTTTAGAATAATCAATTTTCTGATAAGTTGGTGAATGTTCTCTAAATTTGGTGGAGTCTGAATTAGAGGTGGTCTAAATTCAAGGTCAACTTGTTCTTTTGGAGATTAACACTCTCCATCATAAGATGGCAGATAATCACAAGAGATGAGTTGGTGTAGCTAAAAGCTACTTCACACCTGATATAAGTAATGGTTGGAGAGTGTTGTGGGCCTCTTTAGCTAGCTAATAAGAATAAATGATCACATATGTTGTTAGGAAGATGATGCACAAATGATAGGATCAAAATAGATAGGTAAGCATATGATCCAAGGTCCAAAACGTGCTATTTTAATTAACACACCTACTTAGAGTTTTGCAAAATTCTCTGAGTACAATAGCAATTAATAAAATTCCTTTTGGGGAAATTCAATTAGCGTAACAACCTACAAATGATGAGTGAAATCATATAAAACGATGGACTACATGTAGAAAAATAAGTTTA